>AWWV01012831.1:0-40317 GCA_001974805.1 Corchorus capsularis
AAAGCCGTTTAATCTTTTTGACATTGAATTATATATATTTTCAGAATATTGTGGCAAAAATTTGAGGAAAAATATCTTCGGGTCAGTTTTTATTCGAAATCGTGTATGTCACGTTTTTTGGTTGAAAGCGCATTCTAGAGCGCTTACTCAGTTTTGCATGATTTTTGGCGTAAAGACTTCTCGAAATATACATATTCATCCAATGAAATCTCAGACATATAGGATTTAAGGGTTTGTTTTTACGAGCATCTGCATCTTGTTTCGATTCAATTTAAAATTAAATCGGAAAAAATTTAGAAAAACGATATTAGAAGCGTGAGAAGCCCTTCGAGCTTTTTGGCAATGAAATATATATTTTCTCTGAGTATTGTGGTAAAAAAATTGAGGAAAAATTTTTCCGGTCAGCTTTTGCAAAATTTTAGCCAAAATCGAATAATAAACATCACAGTTTTTTTTGCTATAGAGGCGTTTCAAGGACCCGGCTTAGATTTGCATGATTTTTTGCGTAATGGCTCCTTGAAATATCTATATTCATCAAACGAAATGTCACCCAAGTTGGATTTAAGGATTTGTTTTTACGAGTCTCTAAATCTTCTTTCTATTCAATTAAAGGAAAAACGATATTAAAAGCGTGAAAAGACGTTTAATCTTTTTGGTGTTGAATTATAAATTTTTTCAGAATATTGTGGCAAAATTTTGAGGAAAAAATTTTCAGGTCAATTTTTAGCCGAAATCGTGTATTAACCATCACGGTTTTTGACTAAAAACGCGTTCTGGAGCCCCGGCTCAGTTTTGCATGATTTTTGGCGTAAAGGCTCCTTGAAATATCTAAATTCATCCAATGAAATCTCAGCCATATTAAATTTAAGGATTTGTTTTTATGAGCATCTGAATCTTCTTTCGATTCAATTGAAAATTAAATCGGAAAAAAAAGGAAAATGATATTAGAAGCGTGAAAAGCCCTTCAATCTTTTTGGCGTTGAATTATATATTTTCTCTGAGTATTGTTGTAAACAAATTGAGGAGAAATTTCTCGGGTTAGTTTTTGCAAAATTTTAGCCAAAATCGTGTATTAAATATCACGGTTTTTGGTTAAAAACACGTTCTAGAGCCCCGGCTCAGTTTTACATGAATTTTGGCTTAAAGACTCCTTGAAATATCTATATTAATCCAATGAAATCTCAGCCATATTGGATTTAAGGATATATTTTTACGAGCATCTGAATCCTATTTCAATTCAATTAAAAATTAAATTGGAAAAAAAAAGAAAAATGATATTAGAAGCGTGAAAAGCCGTTTAATCTTTTTGGCGTAGAATTATATATTTTTTCTAAATATTGTGGCAAAAATTTGAGAAAAAAATTTTCGAGTCAGTTTTTAGCCGAAAATAGTGTATGTTATCATGGTTTTTAGTTAAAAACGCGTTTTGGAGTCCCGGCTCGGTTTTGCATGATTTTCGGCGTAAAGACTCCTTGAAATATCGATATTCATCCAATGAAATCTCAGTCATATTGGATTTAAGGATTTTTTTTACGAGCATTTGAATCTTGATTCAATTCAATTAAAAGTTAAATCGTAAAAAGGAAAAATGATATTAGAAGCGTGAAAAGCCATTTAATCTTTTTGGCGTGGAATTATATATTTTTTCTAAATATTGTGGCAAAAATTTAAGGAATTTTTTTTGTCAGTTTTTAGGCGAAATCGTGTATTAACCATCACGGTTTTTGGCTAAAAACGCGTTCTGGAGCCCCGACTCAGTTTTGCATGATTTTTGACGTAAAGGCTCCTTAAAATATCTATATTCATCCAATGAAATCTCAGCCATATTAAATTTAAAGATTTGTTTTTACGAGCATTTAAATCTTGTTTCGATTCAATTAAAAATTAAATCGGAAAAAAGGAAAATGATATTAGAAGTGTGAAAAGGCGTTTAATCTTTTTGGCATTGAATTATATATTTTTTCTGAATATTATGGAAAAAATTTGAGGAAAAATTTTTTGGGTCAGTTTTAGTCGAAATCCTGTATTAACCATCACGGTTTTTGGCTAAAAACGCGTTCTGGAGGCCCGACTCAGTTTTGCATGATTTTTGGCGTAAAGGCTCCTTGAAATATCTATATTCATCCAATGAAATCTCAGTAATATTGGATTTAAGGATTTGTTTTTACGAGCATCTGAATCTTGTTTCGATTCAATTAAAAATTTAATCATAAAAAAGGAAAAACGATATTAAAAGCGTGAAATGCCGTTTAATCTTTTTGGCATGAAATTATATATTTTTTCTGAGTATTCTGGCAAAAATTTGAGGAAAAAATTTTCGGGTCAGTTTTTAGCCGAAATAGTGTATTAACTATCATGGTTTTTAGTTAAAAACGCGTTCTGGAGTCCCGACTCAGTTTTGCATGATTTTCGGCGTAAAGGCTCCTTGAAATATCGATATTCATCCAATGAAATCTCAGCCATATTGGATTTAAGGATTTTTTTTTTACGAGCATTTGAATCTTGTTTCAATTCAATTAAAAATTAAATCGAAAAAAAAAGAAAATTATATTAGAAGCGTGAAAAGCCGTTTAATCTTTTTGATGTTGAATTATATATTTTTTCTGAATATTCTGGCAAAAATTTAAGGAAAAAAAATTGAGTCAGTTTTTAGCCGAAATCGTGTATTAACCATCACGGTTTTTGGCTAAAAACGCGTTCTGGAGCCCCGTCTCAGTTTTGCATGATTTTTGGCATAAAGGCTCCTTGAAATATCTATATTCATCCAATGAAATCTCAGCTATATTAAATTTAAGGATTTGTTTTTACGAGCATCTAAATCTTGTTTCGATTCAATTAAAAATTAAATCGGGAAAAAAAAGGAAAATGATATTAGAAGCATGTAAAGGTGTTTAATCTTTTTGGCATTGAATTATATATTTTTTCTAATATTATGGAAAAAAATTGAGGGAAAAAAAATATTTTGGTCAGGTTTTGCCCGAAATCATGTATTAACCATCACGGTTTCTGGCTAAAAACGCGTTCTGGAGCCCCGACTTAGTTTTGCATGATTTTTGGCGTAAATGCTCCTTGAAATATCTATATTCATCCAATGAAATCTCAGCAATATTAGATTTAAGGATTTTTTTTTACGAGCATCTGAATCTTGTTTCGATTCAATTAAAAGTTTAATTGTAAAAAAAGGAAAAATGATATTAAAAGCGTGAAAAGCTGTTTAATTTTTTTAGCGTTGAATTATATATTTTTTCTGAGTATTCTGGCAAAAATTTGAGGAAAAAAAATTTTCGGGTCAGTTTTTAGTCGAAATCGTGTTTTAACCATCACGGTTTTTGGCTAAAAACGCGCTCTGGAGCCTTGCCTTAGTTTTGCATGATTTTTGGCGTAAAGGCTCCTTGAAATATATATATTCATCAAATGAAATCTCAGCAATATTGAATTTAAGGATTTGTTTTTACGAGCATCTGAATCTTGTTTCGATTCAATTAAAAATTAAATCCTAAAAGAAGGAAAACGATATTAAAAGCGTGAAAACCCGTTTAATCTTTTGGGTGTTGAATTATATATTTTTTCTGAGTATTGTGGCAAAATTTTCAGGAAAAGTTTTTTGGGTCAGTTTTTAGCCGAAATCGTGTATTAAACATCACGGTTTTTTGCTAAAAACGTATTTCGGAGCCCGACTCAGTTTTGCTTGATTTTTTGAAGTAAAGACTCCTTGAATAATCTATATTCATCTATCGAAATCTCAGCCATATTGGATTTAAGGATTTTTTTTACGAGCATCAAAATCTTGTTTTGATTTAATTAGAAATTAATTCGGAAAAAAATGGAAAAATGATATTAGAAGTGTGAAATGCCCTTCAATATTTTTGGTGTTGAATTATATATTTTTCTGAATATTATGGGTAAAAATAGAGGAAAAATTTTTCGGTTCAGTTTTTGCAAAATTTTAGCTAAAAACACGTTCCAGTCAGGGCCCCTGCTGACTTTTGCATATTTTTGACGTAAAGACTCCTTGAAATATCTATATTCATCTAACTAAATCTCAGCCACATTGGATTTAAGCATTTGTTTTTACAAGCATCTGAAATCTTGTTTCGATTTAATTAGAAATTAATTTGGAAAAAATGGAAAAACGATATTGGAAGCGTGAAAAGCCTTTCAATCTTTTTGGCGTTGAATTATATATTTTTTCTGAATATTGTGGCAAAAGATTGAGGAAAAAATTTTCGGGTCAACTTTTGCAAAATTTTAGCCGAAATCGTGTACTAACCACCACTGTTTTTCTAGAAACGCGTTCTGGGGCGCTGTCTCAGTTTTGCGTGATATTTGGCATGCAGACTCCGTGGAGTATCTATATTCATCAGACAAAATCTCAACCACATTGGATTTAAGGATTTGTTTTTACGAGTATTTGAATCTTGTTTTGATTTAATTAGAATTTGATTCCGAAAAAAATGGAAAAACGATATTAGAAGCCTGAAAATCCCTTTAATCTTTTTGGCATTAAATTATATATTTTTTCTGAGAATTGTGGCAAAAAATTGAGGAAACATTTTTTGGGTCAGTTTTTGCAAAATTTTAGTCGAAATCGGTTCCATCACATTTTTTTTTGACTAAAAAGGCGTTTCAAGCCCCCGACTCATTTTTGCATTATTTTTGGCGTAAAGACTCCCTGAAATATCTATATTCATCTAACGAAATCCCAGCCATATTGAATTTAAGGATTTGTTTTTACGAGCATTTGAATCTTGTTTAAGAAATAAATTTTGGGAAAAAATGGGAAAACGATATTATAATTGTAGAAAGCCCTTCAATCTTTTTGGCGTTGAATTATATATTTTTTCTGAGTATTGTGGCAAAAAATTGAGGAAAAAATTTTAAAGTCAATTTTTGCAAAATTTTAGCTAAAAACGCTCCGAGGCTCTAGCTCAGTTTTGCATATTTTTGGCGTAAAGACTCCTTGAAATATTTATATTTATCTAACCAAATCTCAGCCACATTGGATTTCAGGATTTGTTTTACGAGCATCTAAATCTTGTTTCGATTTAATTAGAAATTAATTCGGTGAAAATAGAAAAACGAATTAGAAGCGTGAAAAGCCTTTTAATTTTTTTGGCGTCGAATTATATATTTTTCCTGAGTATTGTGGTAAAAAATTGAGAAAAAATCTTTCAAGTCAGTTATTGCTAAGTTTTGACCGAAATCGTGTACTAACCGTCACGATTTATTGCAGCCGACCACAGTTTATTGCAGCCAACCATTTCAAGAGCCTGATGAAGAGAGATATGCCTTTTGCTTGGGGACATCTGATTGTAAAACCAATGATAGAAGCATATGGAATTATGGTTAATTAGAACTTAGAAGTCGTCATGAAGTGAGGCACCATAGACGGCAGGCTTTCAATAAGGC
The DNA here is from genome assembly GCA_001974805.1 of Corchorus capsularis. NCBI lineage: Eukaryota > Viridiplantae > Streptophyta > Magnoliopsida > Malvales > Malvaceae > Corchorus > Corchorus capsularis. The sequence continues at coordinate 5,410 of AWWV01012831.1, forward strand.
CCAACCATATTTTTGGGCCATTGATGAAAACGTAAAAGTGAGTTTTTTTTTTTTTGGCCAAAGTGAGTAATTGACACGAAGATTAGAAGCCGATTTTGTTGAAAACAGCCTATCATGTGCAACGCACATGTTCTGCACATGTTAACCGGCCATTAGGTAAGCAACAAAATACCAAACTGCTCCTATATACCCGCATTCATCAGGAAAGAGACAATGACTAAGGCATGAAAATCTACAACAAATTTTCACCAAAAGAAAAGAAAAACTATAACCGACTTCCACTGGCAATAGTATATTATTATAAAATTTTAGTCAACAAATAACAAAACATAAAACATAATCATAACTTGGCAAGTTACCAGTCCTTGGCAAATGCTAGAGATTCCTAAAAGGGCGCTGCATTAGCCCACAGATGAATTGAAATCGATGAATTAAGTTTATGAAAGAAACTTTTATAGGGTATGCTAAACATGGAAACCCATTTAAGTATATAAGCCGGGAAGGAAACAGGGCCAAACAACCCTTTGGGGTTTGCCACTTAAAGCACTTGTCCAAGTAACAATGGGAATTAAATTACGAAGCCAAAATTTTAAATAGACAGACAACCTAAAGAACACAAGATTGTTACACAAGAAACACTACAAAGAAGAGAACAAGTGATTGCTATCACAGACTAATTATATGAGATAGACCATGCAATAACAAAAAGTGAGCATAAATAGATTGATCACTGTCCTACTTTGGAAGCTTAGACATGAGCAGTGCCTTCTGTAAACTTTGGATCCTCACATCTATATCGGCCATCAGGTCCAATTCCAAAACCTTTTGGATCAGCAAAGACATTTTCGAGAAGCTGGCTCCGCTGAGGGAGGGGGCTTTCATCTGCAAACTCAACAGCATCCTCGACCACCTCATCTATCTTCTTATCTATAGCCTTTAACTCTGCTTCACTGGCCAAGCTGTTCTCAATCATATACTTCTTCAGGGCTGTGATTGGATCTCTTGCAGCATAGTGAGCCTTCTCAGCTGGCCATAGAAGAAAGAAGTTAAAAACAGTACAATTTCAAACTCTTAGGAACCAAATTAAGACACTAATTCAATACTAAGACAATCAAAACTTAGCCCCCGGAATCCAAACACTCAATCATTTTAAATATAACCAGTATGCTTTTACCATAAAAAAAAGAACATGTTCTTATTATGTACATAACGAGTGAAAACCAACTTGAGGACAATATTTACACTGCTAGTACAACACACATGCATGCAGGTTGTTCTTGTTTTATCATTAGAAATTCACAATGTATAATGATAATAAGCCTAATCAAGGAAACTAATTCAAAGAAACAGAATCTGCAAAGGTAAAGGCCAATGACAATAATTAGTAGATATCTAAATCATAAAAATATAAATGCTATAAGCAAAGATGATCAAATGATTACCAGGGTCACGAAGCTCATCAGGGTCGGCCAATGAGTGTCCTCTAAATCTATAAGTCTCACATTCCACCAATGTCGGACCTTCTCCTCTTCTAGCCCGGCCAATTGCCTCCTTAGCAACTTCCCTCACTTTCAAAACATCCATCCCATCGACATGAATGCCAGGCATCCCAAAAGCTGGTCCTTTCTTATAAATCTGAGGATCAGAAGTAGCTCTCAAATGGGACATCCCAATAGCCCACAAGTTGTTCTCAACAACAAAGATGATGGGCAGCTTCCACAAGGCAGCCATGTTCAAACACTCGAAGAACTGGCCATTGTTACAAGTTCCATCCCCGAAAAACGCCAAGGTGACATGATCGCAATCCGCTTGTTTCAAGACCTCCCTCCTATACTTGGAGCTAAAAGCCGCACCTGTGGCAACGGGGATCCCTTCACCGATAAAAGCAAACCCTCCGAGCAAATTGTGTTCACTCGAAAACATATGCATAGAACCACCTTGGCCACGGCAGCAGCCGGTGGTCTTACCAAAGAGTTCGCTCATGACCTCACGTGCAGGGACGCCTTTGCTCAAGGCGTGCACGTGATCACGGTAAGTGCTTACGACAGAATCTTCTTTCTTTAAGAGCTTAATGAAGCCAGTGGAAACAGCTTCTTGGCCATTGTAAAGATGAACAAAACCAAACATTTTTCCTCTGTAATACATCTGAGCACACATATCTTCAAATGCTCTTCCTAATACCATATCCTCGTATAATACCAATCCTTCCTCTTTAGTAATTAACTGGAAAGCAAAAAAGAACCGAAAATTGAATTAAAGATTCTAGATTTACTACGAAACAGACTAAACATGAAGAATTCGAAAATGGGTATTACCAGATTGGGGGTGGATTTGGATTTCTTTTCCTTGACAACATCGGAGACAGCGACGACGGCGCCAGATCGACGGTGGAGATTCAATTTGGAGGAAGAACTGAGGCGGAGCTTGCCGGTGGATCCAAGGAAAGGCGAAGAGCAAGTGGGAATTTTGAGAGGGTCGAAAAGGGGCTTGTCGTGAGATCTGGGGGAAGTGGTGTTGAGAGGGAAAGGCTGAGTGGCGAATTTGGCCGTGGAGAAAGCAGCAGACATTTTTGCTCTGTTCTTTCTGCGGCCTTTTTTCCCCTTTAGTTTAGTGATTAGTAGCGAAAATGGGAGATGAAGAAGGAAAGGGAACAAGGGAAGAGAGATATAAAAGAGAGGGAGGGAAAGAGAAAGGGAGAGGGGGGCGGAGGAAACGAGGGAAAGGGCGTGGGAGTAATCGCCTGAAAGGAGCGTTGGAAGGATTTGATGAAGTTGGAAAAGAAAGGAAAGCCACCAAACTTAACGACACATAAAACACAAAATACAAATGACTTAAGTTAACACTCGAGACTTTGGAGGGGCCTTTTTCTTTTCTTTGTAAAATCAGTTAGTAAAAGGCATTTATATAAATTTGTGATTCTTGTTGCTTCGTTGTCTTTGGGGTTAGGGGCTTTTTTTTGACAGTTGGGAAAATTTTGACAGTCTTCCCCTTTGTTTCTGTCATCCATTTTCACAGGAACCATGTCGTATGTTTTCAATTCTCATTTATTTTTGAGCAAAAATCAATAACTTTCATTGATTCAAAATATCAGGATTACAAACGTCGGAAGGTAAACTCCCGCACCACACAAGATTAACATGAAGCTCCGTTAACCTATGTGCCAAAATATTGGTTTCTCTATTAACATAATTCACAGAACAATTATCAAATAAACACACCAGATCCCGAATTTCATAAATTAGTAAACCACCCTCCCACAGAGAGGGTTTCACACTATTAATCTCATTTATTATACATTGGGAAATTTTATTTTCTCATGAAAATTCGTATACATTGTGTCGTCAAGATTTTCATTCTTTTTCCTATTTTTTTGGATAAGTCATTTGGGTTCATTTCATCCTACCATCCTCGTAACAATTACTATAAGTGAAAAGAGCCAATTTTGGCTTTGTGTCAAACAAAAAGTGAAGGGCCCTTTTGTGATAGATAGAATCCAAACTCAAGTGGTCTAAGATCAATCGTAATTCGTATGTATACAGTATTATACTAATTGTTTTGAGTGGATGAATTCCCAACAAATGCGTAATTCAAGTTTCAATGGATTCTTTCTATCACTCTTTATTTACCCCCTTATATATTATAAGAATAATAATTTGGAGAGGCTATAAGTACTCATGATTTGTATTCAAGAATAGTACTTGATATAAATATAAGAGATATTTAGGTGTTTGGATACTAGAATATACTCCCTCCGTCCCATATTATCTGTCCACTTTTCCCCTAATAGAAGTGGACAATAATATGGAACGGAGGGAGTATTTTTTAGTTGTTTGGAGACATGCAAATTTAAGGTAAAAAAGTGTAAATACTATTCTTGAGTGCAAACCATGAAAACTTATAACTTTCCCCATAATAATTTATAATTTGTATAAAAAAACACTTTTTTTTAAATCACATTTTAAGTCTCAATTGATGTATCTTATTGTACAATTTTTAGTTTTAGACTTAACAATTGGTTCATCCAAAAAAAAATGAAGCAAAATGTATGGAAGGAAAACTTTAGAGTTGGGGTCCCTTTAAGCAAATTCCTTATTTAACCTTTTTCGGTCCTTAAATTAAATCTCTTCCATTCCTTCAATCCACTTGTTAAAGGCCAAGTTTCATGTTTAGGATATGGGCTTCAACCTGATAAGGCCATGTATCACTCAGCATTGAATTTCAACCTCCAAGCTGGCACACTAAGGCAGTGGATGAGCCTACTGTCCTTTTCAATCAAACTATTTTTCCAGATAAGAATGAAATATGGCTGTTTCTTGCTCATTATTCCAACATTGCACAAAGTAATACACAACTCATAAGCATTTCATTTAACTTTAATCTCATTGCAATGAACAGATTCCCTTTCTATTATTCTTGTACAAAATTTATCACATATTTACAAAAATAATTAGCAATTACAAGTTACAACAATCTCCATATTTGATATAAAGTCAAATATGAGCATTACAAATACAAAAACTCCATCATCATGGATCTCTAGTTAATGCTTTTCAACAGCTATCCGAACAGCCTCGAGGGAAGTTCATGTCAAGTGTCGTTAATCTATACATATATATGCCAATCATGCTATCGTTTGCTTGTTTTCTCCTTACCTACGAGTAAAATTCTCCTCATGTTATAAACAAAGACATAAATGTCTAGCAAAGTTAGGACTTTGAAATAAATGAAACTGAACTCACCAAATATACTTGATTTTAGTGGGAATCTGAGAGATGATGATCCCTTTAACCTTAGCTCCCTGAGTTGCTTGTTTCTACTTGGTTTTTCTATGGCAGCAAGATGACTGCTGCTTTCTCCAGCTAAAAGTTCACTCCCTTTCTTCACTTTTTCATGATAGACAGCTGGAGGTGCAAGCCTCAACTGAGGTAAGTTTGCTACTTGGGATAATCTCTGGTCCTTTTGAAGGTTAGCTAAAATCTCAAACTGCAAAATCCGAATTGAATACAGTTATATATAAGTGCCTGAAAAAACTGCCATCAGATTTAACAGTAGAAAAATATAATTTACCCGTGATATTTGCTGAAGGCCATAAGAATTATCTAGTGCATCATTTTCATGAGGGTATAATGTTGATCCTTGTGCTGGTAGGGGTCTTGAAGTCAATGAACTAACTAAACCGTTTTCTGCCAGAGCAGATTTATTTCTAGACTTCTGAGTATTCTTCTTGGGTAAACAAACAGGACATCCAGATGACAAGCCCCTACTTGATGCCTCATTTTCCAGAAGCTCACATTGTAGATGAGTTGCATGACCACAACTAAAAACTCGAACACGAAAGCTAGAAGAATTTTTGGTAAAAAGGCTGTTGCATATACAGCATTGTAAACTTCGAGGAGCGTATCCATGAGAAGCTCCTTTCTTTAGCAAGCTCATGGTGTAGAACGTATCATCCTCTATCAAGGATTTGGCAGTATCCTGACATTAAAAAGAAAAGGAAGTTAGAATTTAAACCAAAACATTAACATTAAAGTCACTCATAAGATGCTATTACTGAAAGAAGAGTATTATTACTAAGTTGCTATCAAATATGTCTTAAAAGAGAGAGGTTGGATTAGTTATCCCACCAAAGTCAAATTACATTCACAAATAAAGCATTGTTGCATATTTTGTTGCCTAATTATTTATATCATTGCAGCATCTAAAACATACAATAATCACAGTATCTGTTTCATTTTAGATGGATCCAATTGTGAATTTGTAGCATCATCTGTGTAAAACAGTTGAAGCCTTGAGTGGGTTTACCCCAAAAAAATCCAAAGTTACTTCTAACCATGAACAGGAGCATGTTGGGAGGATTACTTTACGAATTGCAAAGCAGACATATATGAGCAACTATATAGCCAGCGAAGACTATTTTTATGGCGCACTAATGCACTATCCCATTTACAAGGACAGATGACAGTATGCCGTGCAAGTTATTGGCAGGCTTGTGTTTCATGGTATGCAGATCTCTATACAAATGAAAGATAAAGCTTCAATTTTAATTGAGTTACTTATATAAAAAAACTGTCTTTATATGCAAAACAAATGAGCATACCAGAATTCGTCTTTCAAAGCCATAAGTCCCCAGCATTCCCAATATTGTAAGCTTGAAATCTCCAAATTCCTGGCGACCATTGTCAGCTAGGAGTTTTGACATAATAGTCGGAAGACGAACATATCCTATCATTCCCTCAACAATCTCTTTGATGAACTGAGAAAACAGTTTCCTCAATATGTGACCACCTTTGTGAGATTTTGGGATCTTCCAATTAATGATGCATTCCTCCTCTTCCTGAGAACCCAATGAGTCAACCAGCTTTCCCACATGATTTTTCTTCTCAGATACTCCATCACAGTATGAACCCATCAAAGGTTCGCAAAATCTGCATTGAAATTCAGATGTACTCTTCATATCACAAACCTCGCTTATAAATGCTTAGCAGAATATTGAAAAAATAAAACAGAAGCCTTAAATTTTGGAGAGAACCAAATCAATCCATATGTCAAACTCACGTGTCTAGTAATCTAAACCAAAGCATCTCAGATTCTTCTGGATTCAAACGAGGGGTATTCCGCTGACACAATTCAACACAGGCATGCAGTATATTGAGTATGTCATTAACCTGCTTTAGAAAGATCAGTAGTAACATCAATGTTTCCAGACATCCAACAAATAATAAAATAAAGGATCTTACTTCCTATTAAAGGAGATATACTACAAACCTCCTTCAATTTTGAAACAGAATTGAAATGCTCACTGCTGGCAGATCCACGTAAAGGCACTTTAGATACCACACTATTGACAGCATTATCAAGCTCTGTAAATTTGTCATTCAGGCCAGTAAGTGTAAGTAAAAGAGCACTACCAACGTCACCAACCCTTTCTAATAAAAATGCAGCTGCATCTATTATTCTATACTCCTGGCAAAGGCGTAGACAGTGTTCAACTCGATAGCTATCAAAAGTTTCCAAGAACTTGAGAACTGAATCCCGTTCAAACTGACATAATAACTGCAAAAGGAAAACAATAATCAGCAGGATCATGTAAAGTGGCTCACCTGAATAACTAGAACAAACATTTTTATTTGGTACTCAATTTTCTTTCCTCTTATTTTCCTTGAATGTGAAAACTTGATTATAAGTAGCACTAAAAATAAAATCCATACAATGTGACTTTTACGAATCTCTTATTTAGACAACAAGGGAGGTGGGAATTTATACTACCAAATGGGCACTCACCTCAAGATAAAGCTCAATCATATCATCAGTTACAGAAAGAGGATTGGTGCGTAGGAACTTAGGGAAATTGGAGATTCTTTCCAAGTATGCTTCAAACTCGTTTGAGTGATCCTTCCTCCTTCTTCCTCTATAGACTTCCACAATCTCTTCTCTTAAATAAGAGAAATTGAGGGAGCCTGATAAGTGAACCTCGATGACTGTCTTTAAGTAAAGAAAAAGGCTTTGAGGATGAGAGTTAAGTCTAGAAAGGATATGGGAACTCTCATCATTAAAATGGTCTATAACTAAGAAGAGTGTCCCCTCTCTGCAAAAGATTATAAAAGCATAAGATGAGTAAGAAAAATAATGATTTCTAAAGATGAAAATGAAGAACATAAATAATTCTAAAACCAATAAGAAGTTTTACCTGCTCAACTTGACCAGCTCTGGAATTTGAGAGATGACTGTTGACCGAAAAGTAGCATAATCTCCTCTGCTCAGCAGCATTAACATATTGTTGATAAAAACAAAGGCATGAATTGGCTCCTCCACGACTTTCATATAGCTATCAAGAGCAGCAAGATATTGCTGTCTGATGGCATGAATTAAGCCACAAACCTAAACGTAGCGACACAAAGCTAATATCAACAAAGACCTCAAGAAAAAAACAATCAAACCCACTGCATCATGCTCACAGTGAGAAATAAAGAAATTAACAAGATATAGGTACCTGGTAAAACCGTGCATTCTCACATAGTTGTAACACATAAGATTGATCCCAATCAGACTCTGGCACTACATCCAAAATTTCAAGGAATTGCTTCTCTCTTCTTTTAGATGTTTCAGTAGCACCGGTGTAAACACTTTGTGGATTATTATTTTCTGAAGTTAAATATTCAAAAATCTGATTAAGCACAGATTTTGAAACTTTAGCCCTTCCACATGAAACATAGTAAGCAATGAACTCAAACAGATAGCCCATGTCCTTTTTTGAAGGCCACGCTTCTAATGATTCAGCGTCATCATTGCTAGCAAGCCCATCTGATCGAGAGACGTTCTTATCAAGAATGCCAGCCAGAGCATCGATGGTATTCTGAACCAACATAGCTTCTGATTCAGCCATCAAACCAGTTTCCTTTTTAGCTTCCACATTTGCATCATTAGACTCAGAAAAAGAGGTGTCTGGATCTGGGGATTTGTTTTCTATGAAAGCGCATTTGAGAACATCTAAAGTAGCCTCAGTATCTAACTCTAAGAGATAATACAGGTTAAGATATGACCCTTCAAAAATCAAAGTTGAAGCTGGTTTTTTATCCTTGTCATCAGAAACTTCTAACAAAAACTGCACAAGTTCTCTCCTGAGAGATGGCAAGCGTGACGGTGGAAGAGTACCATGCCCTGTAAATAGAGATTGTGATATTTCAGCGCTAAGTGACAGATTTGATGGTACCAATTTCTTAAATCAAGGTTGTGCCAAACCCTAAATTTACCAGATGGAAATGCCATTTCACTATAAACTATAAGTTTTTAATATCTTTACAAATAAAAAGTAAGATGTTATTTTCAATAAGTCAAGTGAATTGATAGCATTTCAAGTGTTGTTAATGAAGCAAGCAGCAATCAGGCTAACCAATTCCACATTATTTACTGGACAATTAGCTTTCTCTGGATCAACCATTTGCAGATCAAGACCACCAGGAAAGACAGTTGATTGTTTATCTTTTATAGCTACTTATAGATTTTGAACTGAAAAAATGCACCTTTTTACTAGTTGAATTTAATAAAACTATGTCTATACTCATACCTGGTGGAAAAGCAAGACCTGTAAAGCAGTACTTCAAGTAAACAAGCATCCTGTACCTGATAAGACAACAAAAAAAAAGTTTTATAATACTTCCAGAACAAGATTCTATCCTGGACATGAAAATACAAATCTCGAATTCAATAAAGTACAAAAATGCCTGTCTGACTAACTTACCCAAGGCCAGAAGCACTTTCTCTTGGACTATTTCGCAAAACTACCAACAACTCTTCTAAAGGTGCCCTGAAATCATCTAAGCCTTTGTTGAAAAGATACACCAGAGCACCATACAAACCATGCTCCCGACATAAAATGACAACCTAAAACAGAAATAAGAATAATTATTGCAAATTTAGTGACAGTAAAAAAAAAATGAAAAAAAAAAAGAAGCAATGACAACAGGACATCAACCAAAATGACATGTTAGACCATAATATTAACCTGATTGAAGTCCAAGGAAGAAATATTCATGTGAAGGACACACTGTTCCACTCGCTGCAACCATCCTTTGCTGCTGTAATGCTCAACCAGGGCTTGCATTATCTTTCCAACAAAAGTGAAAGTAAAATTACAATCTATTTATAAGGAAGAGTAGAGCTACAGAATTTAACATTACACGCTACCTCAGGAGGCAAACAACCAAGCATGTCCTTCAATATGTATGGCTCCAAAAGCTCTAAAAATGTATCTAGAACATGAAAAGCAAACGATCAGAGACCTATCAAATATGCCTAATGAGTAGCACACAAGGCAGTTATCAGAGGATACATTATGTTAATTAAATCTTCACAGTTATTGAACTAAAAATAGCACACATATTGGATGATATAAACAACATTTAACTAAGATGTCACAATGAAAACAAATATGAGAAAAAGAGCCATTATACATTGATATAATCGATTAATAAATCTAATATCAAGACAGCAAACATAATATGTAAGACATTACTTCATCAACAAATGAGCCAACAAAGCATCATTGCCCTTAATATCTCCCAAGCTGGCTTGCTTTCTCTTAAACACTTGTATCGTGTTTCAATAAAACTCTGCCCCAAAAAGATGCAAGTAAAAGTAACTATTTTTTTGTTAGGTTTGAGACAACAGAAGTTCAGGAAAAATATGCATATTTATGCTTCATTTCTCTCTTTCTCCTCTCTAGACCAGCCCTGAACCAGGGACATGTGACTCAAGCACTCTGACCCAAGCATACCAAGCCAACAAGGCGAAACGAGGGCCGGTTAAAGACATGCATATTTATGATATTCAGAAACCTGTTCCAATGATGATAACTGATAAGAATTCACTCCAACTTGAGTCTATTGGACATCAGACTTGAAATTCTTTACTTAAAACTTTGACTATGATAACCTCATGGCAGAAAGATTATTATTCTACATTGTCAATTATAATGTGGATCTCAACTTTATATTGAAATTAGAATACAGAATTTGGAAGTAATTTTTGCACGGACAGTATGAGCTGTGTGTAATACCTCTTTGCTGAATAGCCACAAATTTGGAGAAAATTTCATCAAAGAGAATATCAGTCCTCTTGATATGGATGCAAAATTCAACAGCAACACCGCCAACACGAGTGAATTGCTCCTTTATTTCAGAGTGCACAGAACTGTTTTTACATGCAAGGTCATCTGGCTGCTCCATTTTACCGATTTGGTTACAAAAAGCCACTGAAATATATGAAAACACTTCATCTACATATGACAATAGCAACTCTACAAGATAGGGCATAATGGCCTCTTGCACTGCATCCAGGTTTCTTGGGAGGTCAATGACACCATGAGCTTGACCATCATAAAGTGTTATTGCCATGTTCAAAGATCCCATCCAGTCACCAGCTTTACGTAGAACCTGAATCCGTTCCTTCCATGGAAGAAGTCGGCAGACAGCAAGATGCATCGGCCCTAGTACATATATGGAAGCTCCTCTTACAGCTACACAATTGTGATAAGCTTTCTCAGGGTTTCCAAAGACATTAATGAAATGAGTATGATATGCAATGAGATCATCTCCTCCAGAACCATCTACAGCAAAACTTGTTTGGTGAATCACAGTTCCATCCCTAGCAAACAAGTAGAGCTGTCCTGTTATGGTAAGAACCACCATCATCTGTACAAGCATAAAAGCATCCATTAGCAAATTCTTTTTATCAAGTAACAAATAGAAGCATGATCAAATTAGAAGAACAAAAGAGCTTACGGAATTAAACGAACAAAACCATAATTACCTGATCATCCAACCAAGCCACACCTATGGCTGAACTGTCAAGAGACCATTTCCCATATACTTTCAGGTCTGATTTGACCAGCTTTGCGACCTGAACTTTTCGATCCCATGCAAGTGCGAGCAGTGAAACTCTTTCTGCTGTTTCTGATGGTGCATTTTCTGCAGGGTATTCATATCTCAGAAAGCTGTCAAGGTAAAAAATAAAAACCTCAATCATTCTGTACCTGATGAGGAACCACGAGGCTGTGTCATACATGTCCATGCAGTGTAAGGCATGGAACCCTCCCGCACACCATCTGGCCTAGAAAGTTGTGCATAGACTTCTAATGATGGAGTAAGCCTTACCTAGAGGTGAAAATTAGTCGCTTCAGTAAAAGGTGAATAAGAATGTTCAGAAAAATGCAAAAGATACATGGAATGGCACTATCATCCAGACTTCATACCACAAGAGCAGTTTGATAGGTGACAAATATGACCACACCTTCTTCAGCCAGAGAAGAGCCTTCAGCAAAGAGTTTCCAACCTGCATCTCCCCCAACTACACCCCCCATCTTGCTAATACTGCCAGTTGAAGATGTAGCATTCCCTTGAGAGCTCACCGAAGTACTCCCACATGAATCGTCGAAAAGAAGGGGAGAAGCAGACAATACAGTGCCCGTTCTTTGACCATCAAGAAGACACTGTATCAATCAATATTAGAGCATACCAGTGAGACAGGTATAACATTGTTGATAACTGAATATCAGTTTAGAATAAGCAGATGCAAATAGACTTATTTCAGTTTAGCAACATTTTACCTGTGTTTTGATTGAGAACCTATTAAGCAAGGGAACAACTGAGAAAGCATGCAAGAGGACCAGGCCTTTACTATCACCTGTAACTGCTTTAAATTGGCGAGTAACTTGAGAATCCTGCCCCAGAAATAATGTATGTATCACTGGTGCAGTGTGTTCTCCAGTAATAACCTTTGCCGCCGATGCCCTCTGAACATCCCAAACTGTAACATGACCATCACCATAGCCAGCTAAGAGCAGGTCTCCTTGCTGATTGAAGCACATCGATGTCACAGGGGCAAAGGACCGATCTCCTTGCAAACCAAGTATCACCATCTAAAACACATATCACATAGTGAAACAGCAAAGTTAACTCATAAAATTTAAATATTAATAAATGAAAAATCAGATTCCAAGAAGTTTGATAAATGTATGATTATGAAGCTTTCTCATTAGCAGTGCTTATTAACAAGAACAACAATTCTATGGTTCAACCCTGTGACTTGCCAGCAGAAACAAACAATATAAGATTGCTAACATAGAAGAAGGCATATCCTTACAAGCCTCTGATTTCAAGTATATGTTTTTTAACTCTTGTTTTAGTTATAGTGCACTGACAACGTGCTATAGGATTCCATCTTCCTATTCACAATCCATCAAGCCAGTATTTCATACCAGGTATTAGTGTTTTGAGCATCAGAATGCCTTGTCATAAGAAGATTCTAGTAAACTTAAATATTTCTTCAACAAAAATGGAGCACAATACTATACAAAAATGTAATGCCAAAGACAAACAACCAGAGAGTGAAAGCATTGAAGCACCTTAGAATCCATGCTATCAGCATGATGAGAAGTGTATTTAATTGGCACTAGGCTGATGACTCCTTTAGTCATTCCCACTGCAACAAAATTCAGATGAACTGCCAAAACTTGGGGAGAGCCATGATCCCTTCTGAATGCCTGTGATGAAAGAGTCCTGGTGATTGAATTGTTAGCATCGACATCAAAGTATCCTAACGTGGTCGAACCCCTTTTTACACCCTCAAGCCGCATTGGTTGTGCAGCTGCACCCTCCTCCCAGTGCAAACCAGTAGAAGCCTGTTTCTTCTCAAGCTCTTCAGCCAATTCAAGCGGCTTCATTGCAGCACGTGAATTCTTATCCGACCTTTTACTTATCCTCTCACTCTCTAATTGCTCCAATCTCTCCTCTACAAGCTCTGAAATATCGCTTAATGAACTTGCATCATTATAATTCCCACCATCAACACCACCATTAGCACCTTCCTCACCATCTTCACTAGTAGGTATATCATCTTCTATATTTTCTCTTTCCAAATCCTCTATATTTTTCTCCTGATCAACACCAGGCAAAGGTGAAACACTCCTTTTATGCGAATCATTTGCATCAAAAATTGTAGGATTCTCATCCACAGAAACAGAGACAGTATCATTCTCATTCTCATTATCTAATTCAGTAACTTCTTTATTCGAGTTCTCATCAAAATCTTGACTAGAAGAGCAATCCACCTTTACAATTACTTTACCCGTTTCACTTTTTTCATCTTTATTATCCACGACCTCACCGTTTTCATGGGTATCAGCAGATTGAAAATCGCCCATTTTATTAGCATCATTATAATCATCAATTTCTAATTTTTCACCTGAAATGCTGGACTCGGAACTAACCCCAGCGGATTCCCCATTCAACGAGCTAACTTCATAGTCATCACTATCTATAACCTTCTGGATAACCCCACCACTCCCCGCCCTCCTCGACTTGATGGCTGCCGCATGTGGCGTCGGAATTGACCTCGACGCTGCCGCAGCCGCCGCGAGAGCTGCCCCAGGTTTCACATTCGATCTCACTCCGCCGAACAACGTCGGCAATTGTTTTGAAGAAGAAGAAGACGACGGCGAAACTTTCCATACCGGATCCCCAATCCGCGTGAACGGGCTAGGCTTGGACGATTCTGGTGGTCCTTGTGAAACGGCTTCGCTTTCCTTAAGGGATTCTTTGAAGTCTTGGGGAACAGTGTAAGACCGGGCAAGGCTTTTGGTGGAAGGAGGCGATGAGGGTGAGGAGGATGAGGTGGAGGAATCGGAGTCGTTGAGGATTTCATCGATGGTGCGATGAGGGATTATGGAGTTGGAATCGTCATCGGAATCGGAGGAGAGGTGTGAATCAAGTAACGAGTCAAGGTCGAGTTCCATTCTGAGGAACCGCTTTCTCGTTAATTAAAGTTCAACGTTAATTCTCCGAAGTATCTTCTCCGGAAGTGACAGTAGACAACAACGAAGTTCATTGTTTTGAAGAGTTTAAGCGGTGACAGATCACAATTACAGACAATCTGTTTGATATGTATTAGTAGTAAGGTTAAAAACGTAAATGCAACATCTCTTCACAAATACCGCCCCAAAAGAAAAAAAAGAGTACCCACTTAAGATTTTAAAATTAACTCACTTCCTTCAACAAAAAAACTAACCACCATCTAAATCTCTGTCATAAATCTGTCGACACCAATACCAAAAAAAAAAAATCTGTCGACACCATTGAGCAAAAAAAGCTCTCCAATTGCCAACCCCATCTTGTAAAAAAATCTGAAGGGATTCTTTTTTCAACGTTTGTCACTTTGAAGTTTGAATTGTGGAGTGAGTGCCAAATCGAACTAATGCTTCAGTATTGGAGCATCAAGAATCTTGATTACTTCCAAAAATTTGGTTGGCCATGGAATTACCTTGTGAGAAAACTCCAAATAAATGCGCCTCTTATTGACCGCCTGCCGTCGACGGTGCCTCACTTCATGACCACTAACCATAACTCCATATATGCTTCTATTCTTGGTTTTCCCGATGATCAAATATCCTAAACAAATGGCGTCTCTCTTCATCAGGCTCCCGATGGTTGGCAGAACTTCCAGATACCTGCAATCACCCTATATTCTATAACAATATCAAGAGATTTGAAGCAATAATTTGACTTGGCATTAATATATTGCATTAACAAGTTGAGTCAAAAATATAACAAGGATGGATAAGTATTGAATTTAATCCCCATAAATCTCGGTCTTGTTCAGTGCTAATGTTGCCCTCACTCTCACTGCCACATATTGTTGAAGGATTCTTCTTCTCTTTCCAGCACGACAGTGCAGCCGTGCAGGTTTAAGACATAAGAAGCCCAATTGGTTTACCAACCAACTTTACGTACATTGCATCCACTCTCCCATGTTTAATGAATGGGAACAACTCTAAAGTGATGAACTGGAACGAGGCAACTTAAATATAAATCAATCCAGTGACCCAGAGGCGCTAACCTCAACTATATTCTCTTTACTTTTTCAAGATAGCCATTCATCTAAAATTTGTGAACCACAATGGGCAATGGACCTTCAGTTGGACAGTGATTTATACAAAAGTAGAGCAAGCGGACTTGTAGCAAGGAATCTAGTGATTCCTTTCAACTGTGTCAGACAATGAGTGTGATGATTTACAGCAAGGCCATACTCTGGTTGAAGGCTTAGGACAGAAGCAGAATAAACAGAAGTTGAGAACAATCTCTTTTAAAGAGAATGCTTTGTTTGAAGCTGGGTTGGGGTGGTGATGGCTCAAGTAAATTAGAACATTATAGCTCCTAGGGTTATTCCTAGGCATTCTGTAGACACTGATTCTTACTTCTACCTCCCTAGAAGCAAGCTTACACACCTTAACCTTTTACTAAGACATGGTTCTCAAGAATTCTAAAAATCGATATTTATATACATGGGGAGAAAGCATTTGAAAAGGCTTTAATTAATAACATGATTGAAGAAATTGGAAAGACCAGTCATACCTGGATTAAAACAATTGAAAATTCCTGGGCATTGAGGGCATAGCCAATAATATCTGCATTAGCTCTGATACAATCAAGGTCTCTTTGATCTAGATCTAATCTTCCTAATCAAGTAATCCTCCAATCCAATTCCTGCCTCTACTATTCTAGTGTCTCGCTTAATTTCTACCTTCATAACCTCTTCTAGAATTTTGCCTATTCTCTCTGTGTCATAATCTTCGCAAATTGTAGGAAGTATCATCACCCAAGTATCTATATGTGGTACTTCCCCATGCTTTAGCAATTCTCCTAGCACTTCAGTAGCTTCCTCAGTCTTACCAACATTACAAAACCCTTTAATTAAAGCATGAGAAACTGAAAAATGAGGAGAAAATCCCTTTAGCAACATTTCCTCTACATACTTTTTAGCCTCATCAAACATCCCTTGATCACATAAACCTCCAGCCAAAGTCCTATAGGAAACCAAATTCGGCAAACACCCATTTGAAGGCATATCCTCAAGAACCTTAATTGCATCCATAGCTCTCCCTTCTCTACAAAAACCCAATATAACCGTATTATAATGCACAATGTCAGGATTACACCCTTTAACTTTCATTCTACAAAGAAGCTTATAAGCTTCCCTAAGCTTCTTCTTCCTACACAAACTATTCAATAAGGTAGTATAACTCAACGAATCCGGTACAAATCCTTTATTCAACATGTCTTCCAACAAATCCACAGCTTTATTCACTTGACTTTTCCTACATAATGCTTGCATTAGTATCCTATATGTCTCCACATCGGGCACAACGTCTCTCTCAAACATTTTGTTAAACAGTTTGTAAGCAATACTCAAATCCCCATTTAAACAAAACGCAGCAATCATAATGTTGTATGATTTCGTATTGGGTAAAACCCCGTACTTGTGAGCACTCTTGAAAAGGTCAAATGCAGGCCTGATAAAGTTACGGTGAGAAACAAGCAGCTCGAGAATGCGATTCAAGTGTTTGGGTGAAGGCTTGATGTTGAATTCAAGCATTTTGTAAAACGTTTTCAGAGCTTTTTCGGGTAAATCTGCTTCGGCATAGATTTTGATGAGATAAGAAAACAGAGTCGGTGTTACAGGGTACTTGTCGGATTTAAGGCGAACGAGAAGGTCGTCGACGAGAGAGAAGTGCTTGGATCGGCCGAGTTTGAGAATGATAACGAGGAACGAAGAGTAAGAATGGCGAAAACCGGGTTGATTAGAGGCAAAATCAAAGATTTCTTTGGCAAGGAGAGGATCGGACTGGGCGGATATAAGCTTTTGAACTCGCGTCGGGGAACCAATATTGGAAGTAGAAGTAGGAGATTGTTGTTGGTTGGACTTGGAGGGTAGGCCAGGAGATGAGCAGAAGGAGGAGTGGCAGAAGAGAAATGAAGGTTTTGGCGGGAAGAAGAATGAACGAGTAACGGTTATTACGGTTCTGGATGAACGAACAAGACCTTGCTGCATTTTTCTGTTGTTTGTTTCAACGAGAGAAGGTAAACAGCTGCAAGCACAATCTTACACTTCTACAGAATATAGCAGTGGAAAATTATGTTGAAATTTGTTGGGCTTTTAGGTATGGGCCAGATATGCTCCTGTGTAGTATCCATCTACTTATCTGGGCTCCGAAGTCCGAACCTTGACTCCAAACGGGCCGAGCTCAATCAATGATTCGAGTTTCGAGTCTTGACCCAAAATGGTTATTGGCTTTTATTGATGTTTTTCCCCATAATTACGGAGTTAAGGACAATTTGCCCCTAAATTCCAAATTCAGGACAATTTGTCATATCCATCAGGGTAAAATATATTGACGGAAAGTTTAGGGGACAATAAAGGTCTTGATTTTGGAAATTCATAGGATAAAATGTCTTGATTTTGGAAGTTCAAATGGCAAAATGGCTAATAGACCAATGGTTATTATATCAACCTTGCAAGTTGCAACCATGAAACTCATTTGGCAATGGTAATTGGTAAGATTGGTTTCAACGTTCTTATAGGTTGCAAAGAGGATAAAAGGGAACGCGCTTTACAACATATATAGAGAGGGCAACATGTGCGTTGACTTCCTTGTCTCATGGGCTTTTCAAGAGTCCGTCGGTGAATTGGTGTAGTTGTTCTTACCAATCCACCAATCATTTCGCACCGGTTGATTACTCAATAAATTATTGGTGTAGTTAGGCCTCGTGTTGTATGTAGTTAGTTAAAACGGTCTTAGACTACTCCAATATATACCCAAAAAAAAAGGAAGAAGAAAATGGTATTCCCTGAATTACTGCATGAGTTTCATAACTTGAGACAACGTACGTCTCTCTCATGAAATTAAACCTTCCACTCCGAGGCACTGGAAATACTTCATGTGATCATACTTTATTTCGACCAAATCTGGCCCAAAGCCCACTAGGAAAACCCTAGTCTCTAAGCTATATAAATAGCCAAGGTATGACCATCTACCTCAGAAGTTCTCACAAGCTCTATTATATTATAATAAGCTCTATGCTAAGCTTTATTAGGCTCTACACCACTCTCCACAATCACTCACAACATAAGAAAGTGGACCTCACTGACTTAACCGTCGGAGGAGGTTCCCCCTCAAACACCAAAGGGGGATCTCTCTAACACGGTTTTCTCTCTCTTGCAGGCCTTGTTCGGAGCTCGATCTACATTATGCTGATCGTCAATTTTTTGGCATCAACATTTGGCGCCGTCTATGGGAAACGAGCAAAAAGTTTTGCTCTTTCCGTTAACGACTGTCTGTTTGAGATCTCGCCGAAATCCGAACATCATCACCAAGAACCGATACCACTTTTGGAATCCTCTCGAAAAGATGAGTATTCTGTCAAAATTTCATCCCGATCCGCCGCGCCGCCGGGATCCGCCTCACGCACCGCCGCCGACTCTCCATCTCAACCTGCGGCTGTCGGCTCAGATCCACCAAGATCCGGCCACTTCCATGCGACACCGCCACCATCAGTAGACAGGGGCATCGAGTCAAGGCCATCAACGAAATTTGGCGACCAAAGGAGCTCCCATGCGCTCTCACGCGCCTCCGAAAGCCGGCCCTCCGATTTCCAAAGTTTCACGCGCCGCTTTATCTTTTGGTCAACTTTGGATGACGTGGCAAAATTTCATTTGTCCACGTCATCAGATCTGACACCATTCGCCACGCCAGCATGAGTAGTCAGCAAGCCACGTCATCAGGCCCAAGCGAATCAGAACATGCCATGTTACGCCTAGTCAGCAAGCTGACTTTGACCGGCCCACCAGACCATTGACTAAATCGGGTCAAATCAGAAACTTTGACCGACCGATTCGATTCAAATCAAACCGGTTCACCGTAAAATCAGACCGGTTCCTGAGGTTTCCGAACGTCCTCTTTTTTATTTTGAAGGTCAGATTCGGCTAATTCTATCTCAATTATTGTGCAACATTAATGCCATATTTATCATTATATTATGCATAAATTAAATTGCATTAGCTACATTCGTTCGGACCTTTGGTACTAGAACGTTGTTCTTCTTGGACCATGGTAAATAAACGGCTTCGTCTTGGACATTGGCACATGAGCGACGAACGTCCAAATACATTGCCAAATGAACACGAACACCCTGGACATTCCATCGGAACACGACGAACATCCTGAACTTTGCCACAGGAACGACGAACGTTAGGATCTTCATGCATTGATCATACTTACTCGATAATACATGCCTAATGCATAACTTTCTCCCATTTACTAATAACATATTTGTTTATCTAATGCATGGGAGCCTCTTTTGGATCATTAACGGCCTTAAAGACCGACGAGCAATAACTCCGTGATTGAGTATAAACTACATGGACTCCGCGATTGAGTATAAATTGATATGACGAACGTAATACCGAAAAAAAGCAAGTCGCTCGCTCGACCACTTTATGATCGCTCTCACGACTGGGGGCAAATGTTGATCATACTTTATTTCGGCCCAAACTGGCCCAAAGCCCACGAGGAAAACCCTAGTCTCTAAACTATATAAATAGCCAATGTATAACAATCTACCTCTGAAGTTCTCACAAGCTCTATTATATTCTAATAAGCTCTACGCTAAGCTCTTTTAGGCTCTACACCACTCTCGACAATCACTCAGAACACAAGAAAGTGGACCTTACTGACTTGACCGTCGGAAGAGATCCCCCCTCAAACACCATAGGGGGATCTCTTTAACACGGTTTTCTCTCTCTTGCAGGCCTTGTTCGAAGCTCGATTTACATTACACTGATTGTCAATTTTGGTATCAACACTTCACATCACGCTTAAATCACGTTTTCCCTTAAAGTTCATGCGGCTTTTGTTTCACTAACGTCTAACAGTGACAAGATACTACTTTACTCATGCATGCTTCACGCTTTGGTTTACACGCTGCATCGATCCATCTGCATGCAAATAATTATTAATAAGTAGTTAATGTAATTGGTAAGTACGTTCATCTCAATTGTTTTGTCCTTCGTCTAAATAACTAGACTAGATATTGTCTTTCCTTCTTGTTTTCAATCCAATGATTTTAATTGGAAAAGCTAGCTAGCTAGCTTTTAGTGAGGTTTTAGTTATACACTCTTCTCTAATTTCATCTTTTCCATGACTCCATTTCGTTTTCTAATTATTTCCATCATGGATGTGTTGGGCCGGGTGTGATATGAAAAATGGTAAGTTAAGCAAAGGACAAGCATTGGTCTGTGGGGCAACTAGTACTAGTCTTTAATTGGACATTTTGGTACCAAACTGGCAAAACACATTAGCCTCACGAATTCCCTGGCCAATTATTTAGAATTTTGGAAATATCAACTTTTAATTTGTTTTCTTTTGTTCGCGATAGAAAATGACGATTCATGCATGATGTGAGAAGAATAGAGTTAACACATATCTCCCAAGATATGAATTGGGCGGTTCATATGTTTTGCCCATGCTTTTTGCTATGTTCATGAAACACTTTTAAATCCATCTTCCTCCTTCCTTTTGCTTACCATGCACAATTAGTTTTAAAAAAAAAAAAAAAAGAACGGCTGATATACAAAAATCATTAATAAAGATTAATTATTGGCATCACATGGATATATATGTATATTTAAATAGTTAATCTTGATGAATGGTCTAAAATATGCCACGTCGATATGTTATGTATCATGGAGTAGATAACGAACAACCACGTGATTTATGATTTTTAAGATAAAGAGAAATTAGTGCTTTTGGAAGGTAAGGAAGATATGAAACATAAATTCTGCCTGTTTAGAAGTTGTCTGTGCTTGCTGGCGTGTAATGTGTTAATTAATGTAATGTAAGTGATGGAGTGACACGAGAGAAGGAAAAAAGTACCTCGTTCCAACGAATGGATAGCAGCGCGCGCCCGCCCCCTCTCTCCCCACGCGCCTCGTGGATCGTCCACTTAAGGTAAAAGTACAAAATTGGTCCCTGAAGTGGAGCGACCATAGCATTTTGGTCCCCCAAGTGAAAAAATATGTAATTTAGTCCCTCAAGTGGAGATAACCGAGCAATCAAGTCCTTTTCGTTAGTGTCCGTCCAACCCTCCGTTAAATCGTCCGACGTGGCAGTGACGCCGTCAACTATGCTGACGTGTCATCTACCACGTCATTTTTTCAAAATAAAAAAAACTGAACCCTAACTTCTTTTTTCTCTTTCTCTTTTCTCTATTTTCTTCTCATCTTCATTTTTTTTTTTTTATCTATTTCCTTCTGCATCTTCTCCTCCTTGAACTGAACCCTAACTTCTTCTCCCTTCACCGCCGATTCCCCTCCAGCGCTGCTGCCACCAACAGCCACCACTGTCAACTTTCTCCTCCTTCCTTTCCCTTCTTTCTTTCTCACTTTCTGACTTCTCTGTCTCTCTAAACAAAACCCCCTCCCTTCTCTCTAACCCGTAACCGCCGCCATCCTCAAGGCCATATTCCACCGCCAACAACCACTGAAAGTAACTCGAAAAGACTCTCTTCCCCTTCCTTCGCCCGAATCTGCCCTCACTTTCCCCTAAAACCACCTCTAACAGCCTTAAACAAGTGAAACCCGAACCCAAATTCTCATTTGAGTTTATTTATTTTACTGTGATTTGGGTTAGGAAATTACAAGAGAGAGGATGGCAGCCAAGATGGTTCCAAAAGGATGAGGATGGTTGTTACCGTTAAGTAGAAGTAGGAGGATACTGGGAAGCAAGAGAGAAGATATTGGGATGGAAGGGTTATTTTTTATGGGATTTCAGATGTGGGTATTTTCGAGGATTTGATCTTTCTTTTTTATCAATCAATTGCATCTCAATCGGTTGTTTTTCAATCTTTATTTCTTGGTAAAACAATAGGATTTATTGAAGTTCATTGGCAAATATGTTGAGTTTAATTTTAGATTAAGATTCTGTACTTTTGTGAAGGATTAGCTTTTTAACGTGTGACTCTTAGAATTTTTTGTCCTGATAATTCTTCATTTCATTGCTATGCTTTTGATTTTGTTTCTGGGTTTAAAGTTTCTTGCTTATGAATTTTAGTAATTTTGCATATATAGTCTGGCGTGTTATCCGATGAAATCTAACTAGGATTTCAATTTTATTATCAATCTTTTGGCGTGTACTTGGCATTTTGAGCTATGAAAGTTGTTGATGTGCTTAGGTCTTCCAGGGGTTTTCTTTTTTTGAATTTGTTTTAATTAAAAGTACAAAATAAAAAATTTGTTTGTTTTTTTAATTTTTTGAATTTTTTATTCTAAAAATGACGTGGCAGATGACATGTCAGCATAGTTGACGGCGTCACTGCCACGTCGGACGATTTAACGGAAGGTTGGACGGACACTAACGAGAAGGACTTGATTGCTCGGTTATCTCTACTTGAGGGATCAAATTACATATTTTTTCACTTGGGGGACCAAAATGCTATGGTCCCTCCACTTCAGGGACCAATTTTGTACTTTTACCTCCACTTAATCAATCTTCCCTCCAGCCTCCAGTACTCCTACTCCACTTTAGTTGCCCAAGGTGAAGACAAATCAATCAAACAAAGAAATTTTTCTAACACATTTTATTCTACGGATGCAGCTTCGGAGGCATATTCAAACACGAGCTGTAGCGCAATATGATTATTACTTGTAATAATATCATAATTTCATTATACAAGTAGTAATTATAATGATTCTACATCAAGTCTTAGGGGTTATATGGTATGGTATGAGGTGACCATATATATATATATATATAACTTTATAATAATGATACATGACTATATCATATATGGGAGCTTATATAGGAAGATTCCCTTCCATCCAATCAAGTTTCAACTACTCCATATGTTTACTTTTGATAGGACACACCACCAAATTTCCGATATTAGCAATTTTTTAAACTATAAACCTTCTTCCTTTCAATATTAGCCAATACCAAGATCACAGCATTCCATTTACCTGTCCACCCATTTAATGCCTTCCCCTATAAAGACTTTCTCTTTTAAATCTTTGAATGAATGGTTCAGTTGCATTTGAAAAAGTTGGAAAACTTTAAAATGAGATAAGATTAGTAAAAAAAAAAAAATCATCTCTTCTACTATTTCTTTTAGATTAGAGGGAAGGATGAGTCGTACATCAAATAGTTATTTTATGTGTTGTTCTAATTCTAAATTTCTAATTATACAAAGGAAAAACAGCCAAAGAGAAACAATCAATCATTTAATCCACAGAAAAATTCATAAATAATTAATAAAGTAAGGCTAGTTGTTAGTAGATAGATATAGGGATGAACAGAAGAAAATTAATTTAATGCTACTAAAATAAAGTCGCAAAAGAAGGAGTAAGATCAAAGCCACAAAACCAGATTCTCATAAATGATCCACGTGTCAGAATTCCCCACCATGAGATCGAGAGTGTGGTCATGGGATGCCAACGTGGCAACCCTCTCCAAAAAATATCTTCCCTCGAACCTCCCACATTGACCCAACACGTGTCCTCCCCGACCCATGCGGCCCCCACCCAACAGCGTGGACGATCGCAACCACAACAATCGAAGGTGCCGCCCCCACATTGGCAATCTCCCAAAAAATCAAATACAGTGGTTCGTGTTTCGCCACGTCAGCTTCACCAACCATAAGCCAATGGCGGCCCACCTTTTGATCTGACAATCCTTTCCCTATTTTTTGATTTTCTTATTTTTAATTTTGAATAGAGAGAGAGAGAAACAACAGAAAGTCTTCGTTTCCTCCTTTTCCTTTTGTTATTCATTTCAATATTCTTTAAGTATTGAAGACGAAAGAAGATATTTTATGCGGTTTTCGCGGTCCTGAACGAAAGTTGGCGATCAAAATTTTAGGCGGTCTTTGCTTCTCTCACTTTTCAGATATTTCTACAGTTTTTTTGGTTAAGGATGAGGTTAATTTGGATAATTTCACTCCAAACAAAAAAATTTCCTTTCTTCCTTTCTCCTTCTTTCTTCAGCTTACTCTGTTTTTTCCTTTTAATTATTTACTGAGAAATTAGGGCTTTCTGTTGATAGGGTGTTTGAAAATGGGTGAAGTGGGGATGGAAGTAGACGTAGAGGTAGGGACGGCGGAGGACAGGAAGAGGAAGAAGAAGAACGAGGAAAAAGATGGATCCTCGGAGGTTGTTCGGTGGGAAAAGTTCTTACCTCGGATGGTTCTCAGAGTTCTTTTAGTTGAAGCCGATGATTCAACTCGTCAGATTATCGCCGCTCTACTTCGAAAATGCAGTTACAGAGGTTTTTCTTTTACCCTTTTCCTTTTGCATTTTTCATTTCTTTTTATCCCTTTAGATCTATTTACATCCTAGGATTATTTTCAGAATTAAACTTTTTATTTTTATATACCCTGTTTTGAGGACACCTAATTTTCAAATCTTTTATTTTAGTAGTTGCGGCGGTTCCTGATGGTTTGATGGCATGGGAAACTTTAAAGGGTGGACCGCATAACATTGATCTTATATTGACTGAAGTAGAGTTGCCTTCAATATCTGGATTTGCGCTTCTTACTTTGGTCATGGAACATGATATCTGCAAAAACATTCCTGTTATAAGTATGTAATCTGATTTTCGACGGTTATTGTTATAAGTATGTCTTTGATCATCCTTGGTTAGATATGAAGCTAATGTGTTTAACTTTTTTACTGGTCGTTAAATCAGTGATGTCATCCCATGATTCAATTAGCATGGTTTTGAAGTGCATGTTAAAAGGTGCAGCTGATTTTCTTATCAAGCCTGTTCGGAGGAATGAGTTAAGGAACCTATGGCAGCATGTTTGGAGAAGACACATGGTATGCACTATGCTCCAATGTTGTATTGTTCTTTTTTTCTTGGTTGGAATCAAGCACTTAACTTGGATTGACCTTTTCTGTATTTGCTTTACATTTTATCAGCTAGCGAGTGGACGTGTTCCTCATAATCTACCTGCTATAGAACAAAAAGTTGAAGCTACGGCCGAAAACAATGCTGAAAGTAATCAATCCAGTGATTACGGATCGTCAACACATAAAATCAAAGAAGGAAGTGATACCCAAGTGAGCATTTTCTTATCTTGTGAAATTATTAAAAAAAAAAAAACGGCTTGTTAAACTTCCACTTAGGTCACTCTTCTTATACCATCAGCCCACTGGACTTCTAACAATGGTTTAGCTGTTTTAATAATTGTGCAAAATTCTGATAACATGCATGTCCATGACATACTGACATGTAGTCTTTGAATGTTCCATATGGAGGGGAACTTATAATTAGTTTCATAGTTGGCGTAGAACAAGCCAAGTATTAGTTGAGACTTATTCATTTTTGTATGGGGACAAACTGATATCACAATCTACATGAGAAATCTCAGATCCATGATGCAATGCATATAT
This sequence comes from Corchorus capsularis, assembly GCA_001974805.1. Classification (NCBI taxonomy): domain Eukaryota; kingdom Viridiplantae; phylum Streptophyta; class Magnoliopsida; order Malvales; family Malvaceae; genus Corchorus; species Corchorus capsularis. The sequence continues at coordinate 31,183 of AWWV01012831.1, forward strand.
GAGGCTACTTGTAGTGTGAAGAAAATTTGTTTTCCAAATTAGGTTGGCTTCATGAAGTTTCACATAGAGACTGCATGTTTTGCCACCTCTTATGCAGAGCTCTTCTACAACACTTTACTTGGAAGCTGAGAGTACATACATGCCAAATATGCAGGGTCTTTCACAGCTGAAGTGTACAAGCGGAAATCTGAGTGATACAAGCAGAGAGCAGCAAGGACAGGTTGTCAAACTGGATCAAGAGTCGCATCAAATCGAGTGTCAAACTAAAGGTATGCTATCTACTCTATTTACCCTGTTTGACAATTTGTTTTCTCATTTTTAGTTTTCCTTCTCTTATTTCAGCTAAATGAATGAAAACTCTGTTCCTCTTTGTGACCAGGAATGTCTAAGAAGCTACTTGTATCAGAAAATTCAAGCAGATCAAATGCATCAAAATTGGAAGAAAACCATGCTACTATTGAAGGGATGACTCATGATGATGCTGTTGGACTATGTGATAGAGGAAATGGAGATATCATAATAAGAGTTGGCAGGAATGATGATTTAAGTGAACCTCCCACTGGAGCTATTGACTTGATTGGTTCGTTTGATAATCGGCCAGAGGGTACTTTTAGGCTTTCTAGTTCAACTGATGGTCCAAACAAGTTTGAATTTTCTACGCAGTTGGAGCTTTCTTTGAGAAGATCTTGTTTAAGTAGCACAAAGAACCATGGCAGCAGTGAAAGGTCTACACTAAACCATTCTGATGCGTCGGCTTTTTCACGGTAAACATTCTGTTTCCTTTATTTACTATATAATTGAGCTAGATATCTACTGATGTTTAGGCAAAAATGAGAAGCTATTCCGCTGATCTTTGTTGGAGAATCAAAGATCCTCTGTTTGAATCTTTTTTATTTTTTCCTATGTTCTACCATATTTAGTCAAGGATTTTTTTTACTATCCTGGAAAATTAATGTTTCTTGAAGAACTATTCATAGAAACATTTTCTGGAGGATTAGAGATTAGGTAAAGGTGAATCCTTGTACAATGCTGTTGAGGGCGGTGGAGGCAATGTTAGAGGTGGCTACAGTGACATAGGTTAGTGAATACTCCCTGAAATTTCCAATATAAGGGCCATAATTAAAAAAGTATTAAGTACTTAAGCATAATTTTGTTTGGATAGCATCAATTACCCAGTTGTACTTTGAACTGAATGATATATGCAATCACTGTATCATATTTTAATTTAAATCTGCTCCCTGTATATATACAACCTGTACCTCCTTTTCTAGCGTCGGGAAAGTATCCCAAGTGAGGTATGTATATATATTTTGGGAACCGGCTTAACCCGTCATGATCTTAAGTGAGAGTTTCTTTGTCTGTGCCACGTATCTGACTTGGTGAACCAGACTATCACTGCACAGCATTCATTGAAGCTTGAAAGAAAGATGGCTGTGTACTTAATCTCTATTTCATGAACTGTTATACAACTTGTGGTGTTCTGATGAATGCTAAGTTTCTTTGTGCAGGTATAGCAACAAGTCATTACAGCCCAATTTCCCTACACTAGCTGGCAATCGAGCTGCTATGAAAGAACATGACTGTAAATCTGGACAACACCTGGAAAATACCAATGGTATATCTCAAGCTCATGTTGTTACACTGAGTGACTGTAAGGAGACCACTCCAGTCATGGGTCAATCTGAACTAACATTTCCAAGCTCCCAAATTGGGCCGATTCCTGTTCCCAGAGTGAGGTCGGATGATATGTACACTGGATGTAATAATGTTTCTCAACATGTTTATCATGCGCAACCAGGTTTACCCGCTGCATGGAGTCCCAAACCAGCTGGACAGCGAGAATATTCTCCCTTTCCTATGAGCACCTCAGTGCACTCTACTCCTGATGTTAATGACTCAGAACAAGTTTACCACCGGTCTGATGAAGTTACCAAATGTTCTATTGACCACAGTGACCGAGAGCAGGACAAGCAGGAGCCCGTTGGGGAAGAAAGGTGCAGTTCTCCTACTGCCGATCAGAGTGCTTGCAGTAGTTTATGTAATGGCGGTGGAAATCATGAAAATAGCAGCGCGCATGGGGGTGTTTCTAGTAGGAGTGATGCAAGTGCAAGTGCAAGTGCTAGTGCTAATTTTGCTGCAGCAATTGATAAGGGCATAACTACAGAGAATTTCAATGATAGCAAGTTCTTCATTCATGAAGGATTAAAAGGGATGGATAGCCATCGCTCCAGCCAAAGGGAAGCCGCTTTGACAAAGTTCCGACTTAAGCGGAAAGACCGTTGCTTTGAGAAAAAGGTATATTATTACTACTTCTACTATTATTATTGTAATTGGTTAAGCATAGACACATGCTTTACCTATGGGACATATAGTTGTATGCAGACAACAGCGTACATTTTTTTCACCTAAATGTGGGTTGGTATCACTGCACCACACCCATTCATTCTCTCTGCCCAATCTTATCAAGTTGGTGTCGTCTAAGCCATCATTTATGTTTCATCAAGTATTGTATATTCCATTTACATCCTTTCTCTTAATAGGTCCATGCTGTAGATACTAGTATTTTAAATTTAGTCAAAAAGCTGGAATTTTACTTTGCCTTAAAATGCAAACAACCTAGAACCGTGTCATCCCCTTGTAATGTGTTTACTTCCTGCATTTCCATGATGAAAGAGGAAATCATTAAATAACCAATTTATAAAGGCTGCTTGTGTGGTTTTTGAATGAATTACTGAATTTTTACAGGTTAGATATCAGAGCCGAAAAAGACTAGCAGAGCAGCGTCCACGAGTGAGAGGACAGTTTGTACGTCAAGTGCAAAATGACACACCTGTAGGTGATGCCGATGGCTCTAAGCTATGAGTAAACCAAAAGCTGTCTTCCCCAATTGACATGGAAGTTGATTCTTGCTCAAAGCATGAAACTTTTTTAGTAATTTTGTGTGGCAAGCATATTCCAAGAAAATGTTTTTTTGAAAGAAATTAGGATGATGATATGATAGTTGAAAAGTATTTTGCAAGCTCCTTTTGGTATTTGCTATGGGTGATGACTGTAGTCTTTCTTTGCATCCGACTGAAAGAGGTAGCATTGTAATTACTATATATATATATATAGAGTGAGGTAGGCTTGGTTCTTTTCTCTCTCTTTTTTTCGTGGGTAGATTATTTTATATAATATAATATATAAAAGATTGTATGAACATTGTGGTTGGACAAGACAACTGACTGATTGTAGTTAGGCAGGTTAGTTGTATAATGTAATTTGCTTCAAAAAGGTAAAAATATATAGATTGGTGTCTTTTTGACTCTTATTCTCTACATTTAAGTAGGAGCTTTTGTTCTGTATCTGCTATAAAAATGGTCTTTTTGAATGTTATTTCAAAAATGCAATATGGAATTATAGATGCATAATTTCTTGTTTTTGTCTGAGGCTGAGCTGGTTGATGTTGCATGCGACATATATACCTCCAGCAATAAGCTTGAGCCCTCCATTGTAAAATGAGTGGGAAGAAACAAGACAGAGGAGAAAACAGAGTAACTAAAAAATGCAGAAAATGAATTATTTTCAATTGCTGCTCATGGGATGGTGCGAAATACCGGACTTGTACACATGGGATAGGAGAAAGGAGAAAGGAAGGGAAAATGCATGGAATTCTTTTCTTACGTGTAAACATGGGGGGTGGGACCGGGTTGAACAGAGCCATGGGGATGAAGCCCAACTGGGCCAAAGCAGGGTACGAAAAGGCAAAGAAGAGCCAGCCATGAGCCACCTATCTCTTCTCATGCAGAGTTTTGGGTAAGAAACTTATCCATTTGTCGGTGCTTGCTCCTGCTGCCCAACCCATTCTACTGTTGAAATCAAATCCCTTTTTACATTAACGATTTCCTATTTTCCTTTGTTAATGAATGGGGTATTGGATGAGACGAGAAATTGGGACAAACAATATCATTAGAAATCACTGTCGCAAATTAAATAATGTGCATTAGAATGTGATAGCTATCAGTCCACAAAGGTATCTACTGCTGACATCATGTAGTATAAAGTTATTGGAAAATAACTGTGTAATTAAATACTATATATAAGCTAAAATAACATGTATGAACTAATTAGTACTTTCTCCGTCCTCAATTACATGTCCACTCTTGGTTAATAAAACTAAACTTTGACCATTATTTATAAAATAAAGTAAAATATTTTTTAAAAATAACACTTATAATCTTTGAATTACAAACTTTTTAGCACATATTTTTTTAAAATTAAATTTTACATATATTTTTTATAAACAATGGTCAAAGTTCAGTGTGAGTTGACCAAGAGTGGACATGTAATTAGGAACCGAGGGAGTATATAAAGAAGACGAAAAGAGGAAAACAAGAAGGATATGTTCATTCCATAAAAAAAAAAAAATATATATATATATATATATATGTTCATCATATCATATATAGGAGACTGCCTAACTAGAATCAAAGGATACGAGAGAGCAATATTGGAGTAAATTTTTCACCAAAAAAAAATATTGGAGTAAATTAATTGGAACTTATTCCATTTGATAATTTTCTTTGATGCGCATTAAATATTGATCATTGATTGCTTAATGATATATATATATAGTGCTCTGATGCATAATTAAGCTTTGCTGTTTGCTTTTTCCTTCTTTCTTTTTTTTTTCTATTCTTTTTCAATTTATGGGCATTATTTTCTCACCCTCTCGCTCTAAATAAGTTAGAAAACAAGAACAAAAAGCAAGATAAAATAAAGTTTCAAAGAAAGAAGCTTCAAAAGAAATTAACAAAGGAAAAAGAAAGAAGGAAAGATAAAGAAAAGAAAAGAGCACCCACATCCACATTGTTCTAAATTCTAAATAAAAACACAAGAAAAAATAAAGTAAAAAACCACTTTAGCACCCATCGACCAAACTCTCCCCTTCTTTCCCGTTCCTTTTTTTGTTCCATTTGTCAAATATATATATTCTTCTCCTTCGTATCTTTATTTTTTATTTTTCCACATTTGTCACTCGGCCCGCCAGCCACCATCTCCCACACGAACCCTCCTCTTCCTTTCGGTTTCTATCTATTAATTATACAGTAAGCTAAAAAAAATCCTCACATTTATATTCAGTTTTCCATGGCAGACCAAGAGCAAGCAAAAGAGCAACAACAGCCATCTTCCCCACCACCCAAAATGCCCCAAGAAAAGGCACTCCCAACTCACCCTCCTAAATCTAAGCCACCTAGCCACGGCGAAGGCGGCGGCGGTGCTGGCCGGTCATGTGGCTTATGTATTTTCATCTTCCTCCTCTTAGCAGGAGTCACGGCCCTTACTGTTTGGCTAGTCTACCGTCCCCACAAGCCACGTTTCACCGTTGTCGGTGCTGCTATCTATGAGCTCAACGCCACGTCACAGCCCTTTATTTCCACTTCCATGCAGTTCACGGTGGTTACAAGGAACCCCAACAGGAGAGTCTCCATCTTTTACGACAAGTTGCAAACTTACGTTTCGTATAAAAACCAGCAGATTACTCCGCCAGTGGACATGCCTCCACTGTACCACGAAACCAAGAGCACGGTGGTGCTGTCTCCGGTGCTTGGCAGCAAGATGGTGCCTGCGTCGGCGGAGGTGGTGAATGGACTGATGATGGATGAGTCGTACGGAGTGGTGGTGCTGAGGGTGGTGTTGGTGGGGAAATTAAGATGGAAGGCCGGTATTATAAAGACCGGCAAGTATGGAGTTTACGTAAGATGTGATGTTTGGGTTGGCTTGAAGAAGGGTGCGGTAGGGCAGGTGCCATTGCTTGGGGCTCCTCCCTGTAAAGTTGACATATGAATTATGCAAGAAATTAAAGGCTTTTACCCTTAAAAGCTTCTCTTTTCTCTATGTTCTCTCTCATTTCTCTTTTTGTTTCATGAATTTAAGTGTAGTGTAGCTTCGGAACTTTACTCTTATCTCCTAGTTTTGTAAACTTCTTAATTTATGTTTTTATTATCTGCAAAAAATGAAGAAAGAACCAAAAACAAGTTCAGGGACAGTGGCACATAAGAAACATATATATATTTATGTACTTTGGAAGCAAATGTGGTCCGAAAAATATAATTAATGCTCTTCTTGTTCATCTTCTATGTGTTATGCTTCCATTCCTTAATTTCTTTCATATTCATCAGATTGCTCCACTTTGGAGTGTGAAGTAGTAGTTGATAAGTGTAAAGAAATTGGTGTTATTTTTGTCGGTTTTACATTAATTTTTTTGGGATCGGTGGCAACAAGGCGTCAAAGTTTAGACGCCTGGCTCTACATGCAGGGAAGTTGGCCACCATCTGTACTTTTATCTTTTGCTTCGACTCCATCTGCCTCTATATGATCCCTTCTAAAGCTGCCTACATCATCAGCTGCTACTCAGAAAAATGGAACTATTTATATATGGACATACAATTCATAACCTTTAATTTCCTTAATTAATTTGAAAACGAACTCTAATATTTTATTATTATTAGTATACTTTTAACCTTAAATTAATCCTTCCCTTTGTTTATATATATGAGTAATAATTTGATTAATCACGCAAATTTAATTGCAAATGCAATACTACTATATATTCGTATATAGTTCTGTTTAATGGCTATAGTCTTGGTGCCAAAAAAAAAATGGCTATAGTCTAAGACTCCATTAAAGAAAAAAGAAAAATAGTCACTGCTTTTTGACTATGCATTCCTCAGTACTTCACTTGGAAATTGAGACAAAGTATTTCACCGACAATGACACAATTAAAGTTAAGGTTCTTTAATTAATTAGCTAGCTAGATTCCTTTTAATATACATTTATATTTATTCCGTTAACTTAGTAATTTCCCTAATTTGCTTTATTAGCATAACGAGTGCTTAAATTATCTACTACAGTACCTCCTTTTCTTTTTGGTCTATTTTAGTATAGTACTACTTAAACTTGAACAATAGAGAGTCAATTATTGGTGGTTAAGTAGTAAATTGGTATCTTTCTATCGTTGCTTTCCTTTTTCTTTAGAACCTCTAATATTGGGCATAGCATCTATCAAGTTGCTTCACTATTTCTGGAATCTCCGTGTCCAAGTGGTCACGGGTAAGCTGCAGGTATCAGATTCATGTTGCTTTAATGTTCTTGATTAAGGTAAATATATATGCCGCTCTACCTAGCAAAACTTAATAATTTAGTTTTAATTATGAGTCCAATTTTGATATTATGCCATGACTAATACATTTTTTTCTTGAGGTATGACATTTGATTTATGTCGTTATAAAAATAACGTACTCGACAAAATGATTTAATAGAACTCAATTGTCTTCTAGTTTTGAATGATTGTTGTAACCATAATTAATTAACCACATAGAGATATTATTATGGGAAATAATTGAAGTATATATTAAAACTTGTGAATCAATCTTTGGAAGAAGCTTAACTTTGTTGTAGAGATAGGAAGGTTAATTTTCAGCTTTCAACATCAAAGTTACTAGTGGGAGCAAAAAGATAAAGTGATCGATCATATATAGATTTCTAGATAATTAGGACAGAAAAAGATATACGAGACAACAAACGGTGAAGACTGAAGAGTAGAGGAACCCATTAAAAAAACTCTCTTTTCGCAGATAAAATTAAGAAATTGCCTCCATAAATTAAATAATTTCATATGAACTGGAACATTCATATGATATATGGCAATAACTGGACGATTATTTGAGGAATTATATCTACATATATATAGCAGAAAAAAAATGTTCTCTCTTCATAAGAACTCGAATTCAAAGGCCTGTGAAGAGATTTTGTTATTATACGGTACCACCACTACAGAAGAGAAGAGAGACAGGGAACTTAAATTTAACGGTAACGTTAATTCGACCGAATGGAAAGTTTTTAACGAAAATTCCGTGGAGTGGGTCTATGTGGTGGGCTTGTAATAAGGCCCATTCTGCCAAATTTCAGACCAAATTTTGACCATTGACCACGCAGTGGCTTGTCCTTTATTATCATTTGATAAGGCCCAAAATTGATAATTGAATTAGTTTTCCTCAACATTTCACGCCATTGGGCTTTTGCACAAAGGAAGTGTTGAGCCCATACCTGAAGTACCTCCAAAGAATACAAAATTCATTTCAACTATCATTAATCACCAGTGGAGTGAAGTGGATAAGAATGGATACCATCATCACACCATTATCTATATACTATATATAGGTAAAAGTACAAAATTGGTCCCTCAAGTGGAGCGTCCTTCAAGTGAAAAAATATGTAATTCGGTCCCTGAAGTGGAGTTAACTGAGCAATCAAGTCCTTTTTGTTAGTATCCGTCAAAGAGTCCGTTAAATCGTCCATGACAGTAACACCGTCAACTTTACTGACGTCATCTGCCACGTCATATTTTTGATTTAAAATTTTTTTTAAAAAAATTCTATAGAAAAAAAGAAATTAAAACGAATAAGAAAAGGAAAATTTCGTTTTTTTATCTTCTTCTTCCTCCCCATTGTTTTGTCCCTCGACACCTCTCACCGCCGCTCAACACCAACCAGTCTTCCGATGCTGCTCAAGCCCTCAACAGCCGTGAGTTAACTCCCCTTTGCCTCCTCTTCTTCATCCACATGAAATCTCAAAGCAAAATCACTTGAAATATCTCGTAAAAACAAGCCTTTGCTGCACCTTCAAGCTCCGATTTACCGATCCCAACCGTCGGATGGAGCTGATTTGAAGATATGTTACCTCCTCTGTACTAGCTTCATCTTCACCGTTTGGAACTTTGGATTACAAATCCGACCTCTCGAAACATATCCCCCAATTTCAAAACAAAGAACCCTAATTATGTTTTCTTTTTTCTGGGTTTTGCATGCTTATCCTTTCATGTCAGGCTCCATGGCTTTGATAATTGGTCTCCTCTATAATTTTGTATGCAGTGTTAATATGGGCAGCAAGGCAGCAGCAAACGCACATGACTTAGCCTTGACAGACCTCACCCAACCAGCCATAAGGCCAAACCTAAGATTCTAAAAGCCAAAATTTCAACTGCTTCTTCAACTTACCCCAGAGCATTTGGATCTATATTCGAAGGTGAGATTGGATACGATTGTGCCTAATGTTGTTATGTTGTTTATATATTTGTGGACTTTGTTTATCCAC
>AWWV01012832.1:0-23300 GCA_001974805.1 Corchorus capsularis
TTCTTCTTTAATTGTAAGATGCAATTCTGTTTGCACTGACAACCTAAAGACAGATTGGAATTGGAGAGCCAATGCTTGTAGCTCTGCTTCAAATCTTTTGGTGCCTTAAAGATTTAAGACTTCTAATTTACAATGAGTAAATCAAATGGCCTTTAATTACTAGTATGAAGAACATTTTTCAGAAATTCATTTCGATTGCTGAGTAATTGATTTGTTGCCAGTAACTTGAGGAGATGCACAATTACTAAGTACTAACTAGGGCTCTCTTTTTGCTTTGTTTCTGTTCTGTTTTATAGCCTTATAATATAGACCCCTGAACTGAATATGAGCTCTGTTTTATAGGCCCATGAACTGAACATGAGCTCTGGAGAATTAGGAGAAAATGTATATTAAATATAGCAAAATGCTATGTATGATTTCTATGTATGTTGCACGTTGCTTTTTTTTTTTTACTTTCCATCATTGTCTATTTGCTAATGCTTGTTGTTCTTTTATTTGATAGAAATATTCAGGTTGTTCTTTTATAAATTTTTCCAGGTTGTACATAAGCTGACTATTTGTATTTTCTGACCTAGAACTATCTTCCTCTGATGAGATACTAGTTCATGCCACTCAGTTTGAGCCACGACCACCCGGTCCTCCATCGGCGGATGTTTCTGGTACAAGCTTGAGCAAGAGGAAACGGAAAGAAGTGCAAGTGGCCCAGCCCGAAAAACAGCCGCAGCCTCATGCGGAAAAAAAAAATCAAAATCATGGTCTAAGGTATGGCAGCACTTTACTAAATTCAAAGTGCCTGAGACTAATGAAGTTAGAGCTAGGTGTCATTATTGTGAAATTACATATGTTGTTCATGGTAAAAGTAATGGGACTACTCAGTTGAATACTCATTTAAAGAAGTGTAAAAAGATGCCTAGTCACTTGAGGGATGGTTTTACACAAACTGAGTTGGTATTAAAAAGTGGGGAAGATGGGTCACCAGGGGCTGTTTCCGTTTGGAAGTTTAACCAAGAGGAACTTAGAGCAGCAATAATGGACATGATTGTCATTGATGGGCTCCTGTTTTGCTTTGTGGAGAAAAAAGGGTTTAATCGAGTGATGTCTCTTGCATGCCCAAGGTTTCAAATGCCTTCTAGACACACTGTGACTAGGGATATTGACAAGCTTTATGAGGATGAGAAAATCAAGCTTAAAAAGCTTCTAGCCTCATGTAGTAGTCGGGTGTGTCTCACTATGGATACATGGAGTAGTGTGCAAAAGAATTCTTACATGTGTGTGACAGCCCATTTTGTGGATGATGGGTGGGTTTTGAGGAAGAAAATCATCCATTTTCATACCATTACAAGTCACGCGGGTGATGATATGGGAAAAGATCTTGAGAAGGTTTTGAGGAATTGGGGTTTACACAGACTTTTGACCATCTCAGTTGATAATGCTACAAATAATGATGGTGCTATTTCGTACTTGAAGAAAATGCAAGAGCAATCTAGAACTTTAATGTTAGGTGGCAAATACCTACACATGAGATATGTTGCTCATATCATTAATTTGATTATGCATGATGGGTTCAAAGACATGAAGGGCCCGGTTGATAAGATTAGGGAGGGGTGAGGTTTATTAGAAACTCAAATGCAAGGTTTGGAAAGTTTAAATGAGTTGGCAAAGAATATTGGAATTGATGTATCTTTAGTGTTATGTGTCGATGTCCCCACTAGGTGGAATTCCACCTACACTATGTTAGAGCATGCTCTAAGGTATGAAAAGGCCTTTGAAGCTTATGATATTGAAGAAAGCAAGTTTGGAGTTGCACTAGTAAATGTTAAGGGGCCGCCAACTCCTTTTGATTAGGAAAAAGCAAGAGAATTGTGTAAATTCTTGAAGAAGTTCTTCCGGTTGATAGTGAAAGTTTCGGGTAAGATATATATTTATTCAAGTTCACTTCATTTCTCTTTTCTTTTACACAATAAGCTTGTTTTGTTAATGTGTTAATTGATTTCTCTTGTCTTTTCAGGTACATCTTATGTGACATCCAATGAATTTTTGCAAGACATCTGCTCGATCTACGGGAACTTGAATGATTTAATAAGTCATCCCGATAAAGATCTCAGGGGCATGGCAAGCAAAATGAAAGAGAAGTTTGAGAAGTACTGGGGTTCACTTGAGAAGATTAATATGCTTCTAGTCATTTCGGCTGTTATGGACCCGAGGAAGAAAATTAATTTTGTTCAATTTTGCTTCAAAAGGATGTACAAGGGTGAAGTTGAACAAGTGAATGCCATGATGCAGAAAACACGTGAAGCTTTAGTTGAGGTTTTTGATGCGTATAGAGAGTTTGTGCAGCCGGGTTTTAGGGACAAAAACCCGCTTGTTAATCAAGGTAGTTTTGCCTCTACTATTGCTGCTAATGAAGATGATGAAGGTGATGTGATGAGTGAGTTTATGGTGTATACCATGGAGACTAACAAAGAAGAGAATCAAACCGAGTTGGACAAGTATTTACAAGAGGCGCTGAAATTGTCAACAAAAGGGATGAGTTTGATCTATTGGGTTGGTGGAGAATCAATACGCATAGATACCCTGTCATCTCTTCTCTTGCTAGGGATGTGTTCACCATTCCTGTCTCCACAGTTGCATCGGAATCTACCTTCAGCACAGGTGGTAGGGTTCTAGATGTTTTTAGGAGCAACATGAACCCTGCAGTTGTACAAGCCGTGATCTGCACTGAAGATTGGCTTCGTGGTAGTCCAACATTTGACCCTAATGTGGAAGTTAATGATCAATTTAAGTCTGATGAAGTTGCCTTTGGTAAGACTTATATTTTAATTCCTAAATCCTAATAAACTAGTATTTCTAACTTGTTTAGATGCTTTTCGCCTTTCTTAATTCTTTATATACTTTAGACTGACTTTTTTGTTATTTACTTACTTACTTAGAATCAAGGCAGAGGTCATTGGATCCAATCTTAGATGCTTAAGCATTCACCTCATTCATGCTAGAAGAAACCCTCGGGTAAAAGTCTACTACATGTATAATGTATTTATTTAGGCTTGCTGAATTTATATTATTGTGCTTTGTGACTGAGTTTTATTGAATTTAATCTTGGTCCTTGGATGTTCTAGGGCTGACCAGCTACTGCTTGCTGTTTTTGATGCCTTGCTCATATGGAATGGAATATCACTTTGCTGGAATCTTACTGTTTTCTGTTTTTTCCTTGTCTTGATTGGGAAAACAAACACTTTTTGTTATATATTAGATATTTAGATTAACATTTTGCTAGTGTTAGCTTAGCATCTGCCATCTACCTGCTTAAGTTTTTGATATTGCAGGCTTCTGTTTAACAACACAATGTGTTAAAATTTTGTAATTTTGTGTAGCATTAACATAGAACTTAGAACTTAGAAAGCCAAAAATCATTGTCTGATTCAGTTGTATAGGCTTTGCTGCTTCTTTTGTATATCACTTAAATTTACAAGTTGTATTATGTAAATTTGAGACATGAAAGCTACTTGAAATGAAAGATTTAATTTTTGCATTTCTTTTCCTGTTTACACCGCTTGCACCGGCCGAATAAACCGACACCGTCGGTAGTCGGTTAAGTCGGTGTTTAGCTTAATCGGTTCGGTGGTCGGTGACCCAAAAATGCCGTCGGTGTAGTCGGTTTTGGAGGGTGCACCGAACCGACCCCACCGACACCGACCGTTGAGCAGCTTTAGTGTATAAAAGTGGATGATCGCCGTCGGTTAGTGGCGGAGCTGGTCCCATTATGGCGTCGAGAAATGGACAATAGAACGTTGGAATCGAGATCCTCTCCTCCTTGCAATTCACCACTGCCCGGTAAAGCACGCTCTTGTATTCATCATTACTCAATACTTATATATATACAAAGTCAAATTTCTTTTCGAAGATTGAATTGATAAAAAAATGGCAAAAGTACTATTTCCCCCTTAAACTTGTAGGGTTTGGATATTTTACCCCCTCTCAAATGATTAGGCTAACAGCACTGACGCACCGTCATGCCGCTAACATCAGCAATTTAGTCCAACATGACAGTGGCATGACAGTGCCGTTAGTGTAATCGTTTGAGAGGGGGAAAAATATTCAAAATTTAAATTTAGGGGACAAAACATCCAAACACTACAAGTTGAAACCATAAAAAGTATAGCATTTTCTTCAAAATTATGTAACCGAAGATTTCCTCCTTTCTATATAGCAACAATTCGGGGCAGACATTGTCAATTTTCTAATGGCTAAAGTCCTAATTTGGTACTAAACCTTTTAGGAAAATCCCAACTTAGTACCAAACCTTTAATTTCGGATTATTAGGTACCAAACGTTTAAAAAGGCGTCCAATTAATTACTTTTTCAACAGATCCATTAGAGCGTGGCAGACACACACCATTGGGCGCGTGTCAAGCTGATTTTCTGATAAGAATTTGCCACGTGGCTTTAAAATAGCCATGTGGAATTTAATTAATTTTTAAAAAAATATTTAATTTTTTTTTAACCTTTTAGAGTTTAAATAAAAAAATTATTAACGCATAAAAAAAAAAAAAAAAAAAAAGGTTCTCTTTTTGTTCTTCCTCCCAAACCTTTACGATCCTAAATTCCCTTCATTGTTCTTGATGGTCCAAAGTAAAAAAAAATGGGTTCTCTTTAGGAACGCCAGCTTCCACCATATATTTCCGGTTTCGTTCATTCTTGGCCGATAACAACTCCAACTTCGTCAAAGCCCCCATTTTCGACTTGGGATTCCGATTTTCAAGCTCCTTGATGAGTTTAAGGAAATAAAACTTGTCAAAGCATGGTTTCGGGGTCGGAATCCGATCAACACCAAGGAAGCATTTTCAGTGCACCAGGCTTGAATCAAACGGCGGAGAGTATGATTTGGGGTTAAATCGGAATCTCGAGGCAGTGGCCGTTGACTGACCGGACAATTGCAGGTGAATTATTTTTGGTTCTTAGTAGCCATTGCTCGATGCTTTCTCGATCATAAGTTATGTCGGTAATGGTTATTACTGGGTCTTTCATGATTTGTAAAGAAATGGGGCAGATGAAATATTTGGGAACTTCAATCTGATCATTTTCGTCCACGAAATTTAAGAGACAAGAAAAAACAAAGCAATGGGTTGAAGAAAGGAGGCTGAAAAAATGAAGGGAATTTATGAAGTTTTGGGTTTGGGTTCAATTTCTTTACGGGGCCAGTGATGGGATACAAATTGGGTTTGGGTTTAAATGGGTTCTTCATGTTCTTGTTGTTCTTATGTGTTTTCAAAAAGTGGACTTTTTATCTTAGAAATTTTGTGTTTTTTTTTTTTTATAAAGAGAAGTAAGAGAATAATAATAATTTTAATAATTTTGAATTTTTAAGTATATATTTTTTTTTGGATATTAATGTTAATTTTTAATTTATAGCAATAATAATAATAATACAATAATTATCATAATTAGTCATTATAAAGGGACTAATTACCATAATTAGTCATTATTATTTTTTGGCCCGAAATAATTTAAAATTAATTAATTAATTATTATTTTTTGTATAAAAAATTATCCACTAAAAGCCTAAACTTATTAATTAATGAATTTTTGGAGACCTCCACATGTCATATTTATAAAAAATATATAAATTTTTGAAATTTAGCTAAAGGGACTTATTTGCACAATTAGTCATTATACAAGGACCTAATATGTATTTTCACCGATAATTTTATCATAAAAGCCACTTAGGATAACGGAAAAGTAGAGTTAACGGAGGCTTAACGCGCGTGTCATTCAAACACCTAAAAGAATACTTAATTGGACACTTTTTCAAACGTTAGGTACCTAATAATCCGAAATTAAGGATTTGGTACTAAGTTGGAATTTTCCTAAAAGGTTTGGTACCGAATTGAGATTTTAGCCATTTTCTAATTACTAAATTGCCACAATTGAATAAATCGTATATTTGACTCTTTTATTACCGGACCGATAATTGCTGATGCAATAGCGAAATTGTTATACATAAATGTAAAATTTCATTGGTTGATCTAATTGTGATATTACTTGTATCTGGTCACCAATATTGACAATGAAGGTGTTGGGAATGGGCTTGACAACAATCCACTTGCCATCCTTGAGCACCTGCAAACCAGGAAAATCATCTTGAAGGAGAATGGTGATGACGTTAGGATCGACATGACCTGGTAATCCATATGTCAGCTCAGGCTCAGGGCAAGGCGGGTAGTAGTTGATAGCCATGTGCATGTGCTACGCATGCTTTCCCAGTGCACAATTTAAGTAATCCCTTTCCAATCCTAAGCTCTCTGATATTGCTTCAAATAATCTCAGCGCCAAGCCTCTGGTATTCTTGCAATACTCGGCCACATCGTCTTTGCATGCCAAACAAGACACAAGGAATGAAACAGATCATCATTATTTTCCTGAACATAAAATTAAATGATAGACTACATAAAGGGAGGTAGCCTTCTCTTATCGCTGGTCCCACCCTGTCCTCCAGGATTTGAATCTGAAACCTCCTATTGGAGGCTCAAGCTCTTATCCACTGGGTTGTCCCTTTAGAGAGTGAAACAGATCACCATGAATGTCAATCAAAATGTTGTTTAATTATTACTAAATTCTTGAGATGTATATATGTACCTGAAATATGGAGGGTTGGTTGGCCATTCATGAACATAATCCTCCAAAGGGAAGCAATGGAGTCTTAATTAATCCCTCTAGTTTGAGACATTCTCAGTTTTCACATTGAAACTCGTAAAGAGTCTTGTTGTTTTCATAGGATCATCGGAGTAACAATTCAAACGCTCACTCTCTGGCAAATGAAAGAATTCTTTTGCTACATTCATCATCTTATCAATCACCTCTTTTGAAATGCCATGATTTTTAACCTTCAACACAATGGAATTCAATTAATGTTTAAGTTCAACCAAAAGAAAACAAAAATAACAAAGCTATATACCTGAAAGAAACCATAGTTTCGGCATGCTTCGCCAATCTCTTTGATAACACTGGAGTGATTAGGACCGAAAAGGCGCTACAAATGCCTCTGCTGCTGTGTGGTGATGGAGATTCCTCTGCTGTGACTGTGAGAAAGGTTTGTCTTATGTGCTATGTAATAAGCTTGGGCTCTTATTTGTGATCCGTTGGACCACTTGAGGGATGTGGGTTTTGTTTGGGTTTCAAGTGTGTGTGTGAAAATATTCATTGGGCCTTTTTTATGTGTATGTGGGGCAAATGTAGGCCTTTGTATGTGTAAAATAAAGTTTTTTAGGAAATATTTTGTGAAAATGGAGAAAATAGGGTATTTTCAGTATTTTTGGCTATGGTAAAAATTGGGATTTTTGTGTTTATATGGGCTTGGTTATCCCAAATTTGACCCTTAACAGACATATTATAACAGTTTTCAAAATATTTCTCTCTTACATCAAATCTCGGTAAAACTCTTTGAATAAAAAAACAATCTTAATAAAATCCTGCCACCAGCTAATTTTTGCATCAGAAGAATTAAATTTTCATTAGAGATCCAAAATGCATGTTGTAAATCATGTTGATTTTTGGCCTCATAAATCATGTTGATGTCTCGCTATCACATCCATCACCCTCTCATTGTCGCCTGTTCATCAAACAAAAAGTTTTGATCAATGATGATAAGTGATCGATTCGATGAACAAATTTCTTCCTCGGCACCAAAAAGAAAGGTATTAACACGATTTTACCGCAAATCTGAATAGATAGAAGGTTAATATCATTCTTAAAACTATCATACGATTCAGACTCAAAAAGGCTTGAGATTAGAAAAGAAACTGATTCGATAAAATGAACTAACTCAAACCGACTCACTGAAACAAACTCGAATAAAAACTACGTGCATGATAGATGTATAAATCTGAATCATTTATTGAAAAACAAAGAAAACAACATATTTTAGATTTAGGTAGAAGTTGATTTTGACAGCAAAATCCATCCTAACTTTAAAAAGCTAATCTCGACGTGCTTTTACGTTTTAACGGTGTTTTTGGGTTTCAATTGACCAAGAATTTCGTAAATGATTTCTTTTTCGTTTTTTAATCTGTATCCATTTTAATCATTCTACTTAACATGCTGTTTTACAGCAATATCAACATGAATCATTTGTTTTATTGCAAGTTTAGAAAGTAATACTTTTTAAAAGCACTTTTTCTAGATAGTTTTTTTTTTTTCAAATTAAACCGCAATACTAAACTAAATCTAAGAAGGTGCATTTCTTCTTTTTGAAAAAAAGAATATAATTCTCATTAATCCAAATGAAATTACATCAATATCAATAAAACTGAAAATTACAATAAATTGAAAAATGTCTCCCTTTTCACTCGTTGATATGGATCTTGCTTTAAAATTCGAGTCGTCTTATCAATTTCCGATGTCTCAAACTTTCTTGAAATTCAAGTCTTCTTATCGATTGTTTAACTCAAGGTTTTTATCACCAAGAAAGTAGTGATTGATTCAACAACCACCTTTAACTGACTTGTAAATCAAAAATAAAATCATCATATTTGTAAGTCTAACAGTATTGCAAACAAGCAAAAACAAACAAAGCAACTCAAAAAACTTACTAAAGCGCTAAAAAGCCCAAATATCTTGGGACTTTTAACCCAGCCAAATTGAAAAGATTTTTAAGACTTTATTAAAAAAGTAAGAGGAAATGAAATAACAGTCAAAGAGGAGCAAATAAAAAACTCGGAAGGGAAAACTAGAGAACTAAAATTATAGAAGTAGAGTCAAGTCTTCATAGGCTATGTTCGGCAAGCCCAAACAACGCCAATGCAGCGCGAAAACACCAATTGCACTGCTATTTTATTGTTCGACAGGTCCCCACAGCACAGTTGGAAGTAATTTAGACGTGCTGCACCCACAAATCGCCGCTGGAGAAAAAATGAGCAGTGACATCATCGCACCATGATTCCTTGTAGATTTTCGTTTTTGCCCTCTATGAATCAAGCAGCTACCAAGCTCCCACATTGCCCACACGTGATAGCATTTTGCTTTTTAGTTCTCTTTGTTTCATTTTTTTCATTTAAAAATTAATTAATAAATACTAATTATTATAATTATTTTTAGATAATAATTTATTTATATAAACTTTAACTAATATAAATATATTTATATACTAAAACAATTGTGTAATAAACTTTTTAACTTATGTCCTTAATTGTCATTTTATATGTAATCTCACCTCCACCATTGGTTTTACCAAACATAAAATTTTTACTGATTAATTTAATCTCATCACTGTGATAACAGTCTAACCACCACCACTAATTTTAATCCCATCATCATCAATCACACCGCTACGCCGAACAAGGTAATAGTTGATATTAAAGTGGACAAGAAGGTACATTTCTTTTATGGGAAAAATATATAATCAAATAAATCTAATTAGTGCATGCCAATCAAAGATAACAGTTATATTTCTTTTTTGGTACATTATAGAAGGGAATCAAAGATATAATAAATAATTAATTAATTACAGGTAAAAAAAAATGTCGACTTTTATTTTTTGGGCGGAGAGGTAAGATATACTCCATATAGAATGGAAGTGCTATGTTTTATAGAACTCCATGATCCAATCAATGTCACAAACAGAGCTAACATAGCGGAAGGAATAGAAAAGAATTCACTCATAAGAAAAACTAGATTAGAATAAGATTGAAAAGGGATAGATAGGGTTTACGCAAAACCTCCATAGTCAAACTGACTAAATATTCATAATTCTCAAAAATATCAACCTCCCTTGGAAAATCCTAAAGCTGCCTATTTATACTAAACTAAAACCCTAATAGAAAACTTAGCCAGAACGTAACATAAAACTAAATAATCCTAAAAGCCTAACCGCCCATAAAACCCAATACTAACTAAAATAAGAAAATAAAAGCCTTATACTAACCTAACTTAATAAATCACGATGCATCATTCCCCCCAGATTGAAATTAACTCGACTCCTGTCGAGCGTAAACATCTAGACCAGCTTGCTGTCTTCTTGTCTCTTGCAGTTTTCATATCTCTGTCTTCCCTTCAGGAGGAAAGATATCAATTTCCTCATAGCCTTCCTCGTTATCTTCATCATAAAGAGGCTTTGACTCCTTTTTGGAACTTTCAACAAGATTAACCTCTCTCCGGACAGGCATAGGAATAGTGTCCTCTTTCACCACAATGAAAACATGTTAGGGAATTCTTACCAGCCTTCGAATTTCCAACACTAGGACTATTGATTGCAACAGACTTTCCTTTATCACTTGTAAGACTTGCCTTGCTAGATGTAGAAACCCCTTCTGAATTATTTTTCTGAATCGCACCATGACGCGCCAATTTCTTCTGAGCCATCAAAGCATATTGTTCAGCATCAGAAAGATTGAACAAACGAACGACCCCCATCTCATCTCTTATGGAGAGATTTAGACCAGCAAGATAGCGAGCAGTTTGCTGCGCTTCTGTCTCAGACAATCCCGCTCTAATAGATAGGTTAATGAATTTCCATGTGTATTCTTCCACCGATAAATTATCTTGCTTCAAATCATGGAATTTTTCATATAACTCCATCTCATAATCTGCTGGTAGGAACTGTTTTCGCAGCTTCCTTTTCATATGCTCCCAAGTGATGATTTTAGGCTTCCCTTGTCGAGCTCGTTGTTCTTCAACCCTCTTCCACCATTGAAGAGCAGTCTCCTTCAACTTAAGCTTCACAAACAATACTTTTCGCTTCTCTGCCATGGTTTTCCATTCAAAATAATTTTCCAGATTTGCTTCCCAATCTAGATAGTCTTCCGCATGTGATTTTCCATGAAAATCAGCCACATCAACCTTCGCTCCACCACCACTCAAATCAAGGGCGTGTAGTAACCGTGCCTCCAATCCACCTCTTGCTGCTTGGTTGGCAGCTCCAGCTTCATGAAGAGGGTTCACGTCCTCTAGATCTTCACCCACAAGATCTCCAACCTCCTGGTTGCGAACACCATCTGGAACTCCCATTGGTTCCTGGCATTGCAAAGCTTGCCTCAAGCCTTCTACGGTCTGGGTCAAGCTTTCAATCGCTCTCCACATCTCAGCCATCTCGTTCTGTTGATTTCCTCTACCACGGGCTGCCATTGTTTCCACGCAGGAACTTAAAGGCTACCGATACCAATTGACGTAGCGGAAGGAATAGAAAAGAATTCACTCACAAGAAAAACTAGATTAGAATAAGATTGAAAAGGGATAGATAGGGTTTACGCAAAACCTCCATAGTCAAACTGACTAAATATTCATAATTCTCAAAAATATCAACCTCCCTTGGAAAATCCTAAAGCTGCCTATTTATACTAAACTAAAACCCTAATAGAAAACTTAGCCAGAACGTAACATAAAACTAAATAATCCTAAAAGCCTAACAGCCCATAAAGCCCAATACTAACTAAAATAAAAAAATAAAAGTCTTATACTAACCTAAATCTAAAATAAATGACAGAAATAAAAATTAAACTAAAGACTTAATAAATCACGCTGCATCAAAGAGCACTCAAAGTTAACCCTCTTAAATCCAGCTTGAGTCGCCAATGCCATGAATTCTTGTTTTGTTCGCTCTTTTCCTCCTGGGTTTTGAGTCATCATTAAGATATCGCCGAGGAACTGGGCCTTAGCTGCATGGCTAGACTCTGGCATAATAGGAATGATTGAATCTACAACAATTACTTTTCCATTATCGGGAATTGCTTTAAAGCAGATCTTCAACAATCGCAAACACTGCTCATCACCCCAATCATGGAGAATCATCTGCAATGAAGAAATTCATGGAGACAAAACTTTCACTATATATTCTAACTCAAGTATGATTTTCGATATTCCTATATAATTAATTTCACCTTCATAAGGATGGCATCTCCTTGTGGAACACTTTCAAACATATCTCCAGCAACATGTTCAACGCCTATACATATAGTTAGACCAAAATTAAATTCATGCCCGAGATTAAAACATTAAAATTAGTATAATTAACGCTATATATATATACCTGGATAGGATGGGGCATGGTGAATAACATGGGGCAAGTCGAAATTAATGCCTTTGAGATTTGGGTACTTAGAAATGATATAGTGAAGTGTGATCCCTTGGTTGCCACCAACATCAACAAGCTGCTGGATGCCTTGAAAACCCTTATAACACTCCAGAATTCTCTTGGTCACTATGGTGCTGGCATTGAACATTGCTGTATTAAAAACTTGATTGAACCTAGCATCGACTCCACCATACTCAAAGGCATTTGTTCCATGTGCCCTGTCAAATGCTACTCCTCCTTGTAAAATTGCATCTTTAAGATGAAACCTGGATAGATGAATTTTGAAGATTATTTTCGAGTCATTAATTAGTTAATTTTCTGCTAGAAATTAAATTAAATGAATATAATAATAGGAGTAATATAATAGTACCAGCTATCCAAGAAGATTTTGTCATGAACCAACGCCAAACAGGGGCCTAGCGACACTCCATCTTGGTTTGGCACAAAGTAGTAAGCCACGGGTGACAAGCTGTAGAGTCTTTCCAGGCCAACCACGGAGCAACGGAGCACACCGTGGCTAGCCAAAAGCCTAGCAATCCGATCCACCATGATCGGCGCAGCCTGGTTCTCGGTTGGCATCTGCGCTGCTATATTTGAGGCGGATAGTTTGGCACCGGGGCCTGCTTTTGCAATTATCTCCAAGAGCCCATCTCCACCGCAGTTTTTAACGCCATGGGTAGCACTGATCCCGTCATTAGTTCGATGGCAAATGCAGTAGTTTCAGTATTTTCTTCCAGAGCTACCTCGTTTGCTTCCATTGAAGACGCCATTTAATTTGCTTTTGGTCCTTTGATTTGGAAGAAGTTGGCTCAGATTGTTAGTTAATTTAAACGGAGGATATTTTTCCTGCCAGAATGCTCTAGATATCCTCCGTTGACATTGATATCTTAATATGAGCCGTTGGATTTGACATATGTAATCAATATTATTCCTTCATATATTAAATGTCGGGCTACCTAAAAAAAAAAAAGATTAAATGTCGGGCCCAATACATATTTATTGGAACCGAGTAACCACTTTTTCAGTTTTTTTGTATATGTCAACTTGTGGACATGGAGATTCAACTTTATCTTGGATCCGGACAAACCATTTCTTCATTGGGCCTAAAGCCCCAAACTCAAATTAGCTTCAATCCGTTACATCTAGGAAAGCAGGCGTATTTAGTTGAATCCATATAGACATGGGAAAGCCAGGAATGGATTAAGAGGACTTAATTCTCATAATTCTCATTATATAGACCAACTTATTGTTTGCAAAACATATAACATAATTATATAGATATATATATATATATATAGACAGCTCATGAAGTGATTCTTAATTAATCTTAAACATGTCCACACATGTTTCAGCGTTGAGGCCCCGTATCCAGAACTTTTGGTAGTATTCAGCATAAGAATAGTTGGTGTATAAAGGTGGATGATCGCCGTCGATCAGTGGCGGAGCTGGTCCCATCATGGCGTCGGGCGATGGACAATAGAACGTTGGAATCGAGATCCTCTCCTCCTTGCAATTCACCACTGCCCGGTGTAGCACGCTCTTGTATTCATCATTACTCAATACCTATATATACACAAAGTCAAATTTGGTTTCCAAGATTGTACTGATAAAAAAAATTGCAAAAAGTATCATTTTCCCCCTTCAATTTGTAGGGTTTGGTCCCCCTTCAATTTGTAGGGTTTGGACGTTTTGTTCCATGAACTTCAATTTTGGACATTTTAGTCTTGAACTCTCAATTTTGAACGTTATGTCCCCTCTGAAACGATTAAGCTAACAACATCGTCATGCCACTGACGGCAGCAATTTGGTCCAATATGGCAATACCACGTGGATCGGATTGATCTGACATGGTATTTTCAGCGACACGACGATACTGTACCTGTTAGTCTAAACGTTTGACTAAAATTGAGAGTTTATGGACAAAATATACACAAATAAAATTCATGAGGCAAAAGTTGAAAGGTCAAAAAGTGTACTAAGCCACATAAAAAAAGTATAGCATTTTCTTGAAAATTATGTAACCGAGATTTCCTTCTTTCTAGAACTATTAGGAACAATTCGGGCCGGGCAGACATTGTCAATTTTCTAATTACTAAATTGCCACAATTGAATAAATACAATATACGCTCTTGTGTATATAATTTGACGCTTTTATTACCGGATCGATAATTGCTGATGCAATTAATAGCGAAAATTGCTATACATAAATGCAAAATTTCATTGATTTGATTTTATTGTAATTACCTGTATCTGGTCACCAATGTTGACAATGAAGGTGTTGGGAATGGGCTTGACAGCAATCCACTTGCCATCCTTGAGCACCTGCAAACCAGGAACATCATCTTGAAGGAGAATAGTGACGACATTAGGATCGGCATGACCTGGTAACCCATACGTCAGGTCTGGCTCAGGGCAAGGCGGATAGTAGTTGATAGCCATGTGCTGCGCATGCTTTCCCAGTGCACAATTTAAATACTCTTTTTCCAACCCTAAGCTCTCTGATATTGCTTCAAGTAATCTCAGCGCCAACCCTCTGGTATTCTTGCAGTACTCGCCCACATCGTCTCTGCGAAACAGATCATCATATTCATGAATGTCAATTAACATGTTAATTAATTAATTACTAAATTCTTGAGATGTATGGGTATATTATATATACCTGAAAGATGGAGGGTTGGTTGGCCATTCATGAACATAATCCTCCAAAGGGAAGCAATGGAGTCTCAAGAAATCCCTCCAGTTTGAGACATTCTCAGTTTTCACATTGAAACTCGTAGAAAGTCTTGTGGTTTTCATAGGATCATCGGAGTAACACTTCAAACGCTCACTCTCTGGCAAATGAAAGAATTCTTTTGCCACGTTCATCATCTTATCGATCACCTCTTTTGAAATACCATGATTTTTAACCTTGGAACATACATAACAAATGCATGTTAATGGAATTCAATTAATGTTCACAAGTTAAACCAAAAGAAAGAGAAATAACAAAGCTATATATATACCTGAAAGAAACCATAGTTTCGGCATGCTTCGCCAATCTGTTTGATAACACTGGAGTGATTAGGACCGAAAAGGCCTTGGAGATCAACGAGAGGGATGGAATGATCAAAGGTAACCTCATTTAGATTCGGACGATCAGATTCAGGCCGAACATAATTTGTTGGAACACAAGTCACAGTAGGAATGAGGTCAGATAGTAGTGGTTTCATTGTTCTAGTAGCCATTTTCAGGAAAACTGATATATATGTTGCGCCTAAGACTTTGTATATATGTATCCCTATATTCCCTGCCTTGTAAATATTCTGGTGTTGATGAAGAGACTAGTCTGACAAATTTATAGCCTTTTTAAGGAGCTAGATATGAATGATGAAATTCTTGGCTTCAGATTTTGGTGGGGTCCTTCTTCTCTATTCCCTGTCATTTTATGGCAACAAAATCCTCGATGATCCCTGTTTATGGAAAATACTATTTTTCCTTAAAATAAAATAAAATAAAATACTAGTCTTAAATTTGTAACGGACAACGGTTACAAATTAAATCTTGAGATATAATTAATGGTATTTTTTCGAGTGTTTCGATGTAAGTCATAACAGTTTCCTTTGTAACTGTCCTTTGCAGGTCCATGGTTTGATACCAAATACTACTACAGATTACCGAATTGCTTCAAAATTTTCAATTATTAGGAAAAATATGGTAAAAGTAACTGGGAGGTCCTGTACTATACGAAATGTTGATTTTAGTCCTTATACTTTTTTTTTCTACAAATTCGTCCCTTATTATCAGAACCTCTCACCCGAGGTTCCTCACGTTAACAAGTCGTGACAGACCCGTTAAATATGCTGACGTGGCACTAACGCCGTTATTTTTTATGACGTGTCAGCTGATAAGAGAATTAAAAGTAATTTCCAATTTTTAATTCATTTAAATTAATAAAAATATTAAAAATTGAAAGAAATATTAAAATTAAAAATTAAAAAATCAGAAATTTATTTTGAAAAATATATAAAAATTGTTTAATTTTTTTTTTTAAAAAAAGATTTGAAGTCATATTTTTTTACAAACATCAAATTAACCTTCTCTCTCCTCAACAGAAGATCAAACCCCTTCTTTTTTCATGAATCAAACAAGAACACTTTGAATGTTCTTCACTTGAAAAAGAAAACTTTCTTGAAAAATCAATCACCACTAGCAGAAATGCGATAACAATCATGGTTAACAAAACATATTCCTCAGCATTCAACAATAATACCCATATCAATGCATATATCCCGTAGACTAACCACATAAACAAAGACTAATACTCTGGAATATTTGTTACATTTCAAATTTCAAAGAAAAATTACTATTACCTTTTGCAGCTACCGTGCACTTCCTTTCCAGACATATAGCACATGGATCTTGTATCTCATAACTAAGCATCATCATCCTCTACCTCCCTTCCACTAAAAGACAAAAAGGTTCCATCTATCTTTATCTCTCCCAAAAAAAGCAGCATGTTATTAACACTTCAAACAATGTCCAGAAGCCAACTCCTACTAGTTTAGTCTTAAATACGGACAGTTTCATGCAAGTGAGACTGCTGTCTACTACATATATGAACAAGGCCAAGAACAAAATTAAGTACACTGCTGGCAGTGAAATTTGAGTGATTGCTGTATGTCAAACGCCAAGGTTATAAATCAATGGTTGGTAGCTTATGTGAAATGGGCCAGCCTAATGAAGCTGAAATTGTGTTTGAAGAAATGAGAAAAAATGGGGTCAAGCCTTCCTCGTTTGAGTTCAGGTTTATTATATATGGGTATGGGAAAATGGGACTTTTTGAAGATATGGAGAGAATGGTGTCTGAAATGGAGATTGCAGGATTTGAAGTGGATACAATTTGTTCAAACATGGTTCTTTCATCATATGGGGATTACAATGCACTTGCCAAAATGGTTCATTGGTTGCAAAAAATGAAGACTGCAAATTTCGTTCTCAATAAGAACTTACAATTTTGTCTTGAATTTGTGTCCTGGAATCATGTCGCTGGTACAAGACATGGATAGTTTGCCGCTTTCGCTTGGGGAGTTGGTTAAGGTTTTGAATGAGGATGAAGAATTGCTGGTAAAGCTTTTTCTCCTGGCAAATTTTCAAAAGGCCCATTGCAATCGCATGCCCAAATCAAAATAATTGCTTCTTTTTTTGTTTTTTGTTTTTTTTTTAAATTAAAGTAGAAGGAAGAATGTAGGAACGAGGTGATGGAAAGAAATCAACCTGCTAGTGGTGATTAATTTTTCAAGAAAGTTTGTGTTTTTTTCAAGTGAAGAACATTCAAAATGTTCTTGTTTGATTCATAAAAAAAGAAGAGGTTTGATCTTCTATTGAGGAGAGAGAAGGTTGATTTGGTGTTTGTAGAAAAAATATGATTTCAATTTTTTAAAAACAAAAAAAATAAATAAACGATATTTATATATTTTTCAAAATAAATTTCTGATTTTTTATTTTTATTTTAATATTTCTTTTAATTTTTAATATTTTTTATTAATTTAAATGAATTAAAAATCAGAAATTATTTTTAATTCTCCTTTCAGCTGTCACATCATCAAAAATAACGGCGTTAGTGCCACGTCAGCATATTTAACGGGTTTGTCACAACTCACTAACGTGAGGGACCTCGGGTGAGAGGTTCTGATAGTAGAAAGACGAATTTGTAAAAAAATAAAAAAATATAGGGACCAAAATCAACATTTCGTATAGTACAGGGACCTCCCGGGTACTTTTACCAGAAAAATATCACCCATGCATGTTGACA
The DNA here is from genome assembly GCA_001974805.1 of Corchorus capsularis. Taxonomy (NCBI): domain Eukaryota; kingdom Viridiplantae; phylum Streptophyta; class Magnoliopsida; order Malvales; family Malvaceae; genus Corchorus; species Corchorus capsularis. Next base: position 17,853 of record AWWV01012832.1, read on the forward strand.
TATAAATACATTACACTTTTTCAAGTTTGGAAGCATTCACACACTAAGACGGTTTCCATTGTCAAATTTTATTCAAGAAAAGTATGTAGGATTATGCATCATTTATTCAATGACATGAGGTAAATTAAGAGATTTTATTGTCCGGAATTTAAATTCATGCATTAATAATGGAAACATTAATTTCAAAGTTGACAAGTACCAATATAATTTGATCTAATAGTATACGGATTCAGTCAAAAGTTTTGACTTTTGACTGTTCAAATGCGGCAAAATGCTTATTTTGGGGCCAAACGTTAGGCTCGATGCTCGATTTGGGGTCAAACGTTTCAATTTGAACAAAAAGAGACCAAACGTTTTCGGGATTACTCGATATGGGGTTTTTTGGATGAAAAATGGGAGGTGCAATACACACACCATTAATCGAGAGTGAGAGTCTCACGTGGCAATATAGTTTAATTACGTGGATTTTGGAAAAAAAAAATTAGTGTTATTAAAAGTAATAATTTGCTTATTTCTTTTTCTTTTCCGTTTTTAGTTTTAAAAAAATAAAATAAAACTAAACCTAATTAAACACCCCAAAACAATACGTTCCTTTTCTTTTTCTTTTTTTTAATCCTTCCTTCTTCTTCTTCCTTAACCACTTCGCCTCTTCTCTGAATCTCTCTTCCTCAACGTCAAATCCTCCTTCCCCAACGCCACTCAAAGCTCCAGTACATTTCACTAAGGTTGCCTCTCTCACTTACCTTGAGTAAAACTTTAGAAATCCATTTTAATTGAACCTAAAATATATATGAAAACATCGATGCAGATTCGATGAAGCTCACCGTCTTATCAGCCTTTTTCGCTTGAATGTTACCCCTCTTCGCACTGCGCCCTTCAATTTTAGTGCTTGAATTTTCAAAATATAAGCTATAGCCAAAAAGCCCAAATTTGAGATGTAAACCTTAACTGATGAGGGACATCTATTACTGTTGGCTGAAGCAATGAAGGCTCTTGTTCATATTTGCAGAGATGGTTGCAAGATAATTGATGCTCTTTTGGCCCGAATTGAATTTTTCTTTTTGGATCTATATTGAGAATGGGGGCTGGTTAGTTTTTGAGGTGCTTCTTGGCACCCCTACGAGTGATTTCTGGCAGGTTTGGAGGTTTGCTTTGTGATGATGAGAATGGGTAGACATTGATGTTGTTTTGTTTCTACTCTTTTAGCTCCTGTTCGCTTTGGCTTTTTCTCTGTTTCTTTATGTTGCCCTACTTCAAATTTGGTGATTAATAATACTTGCAATTATGCAGCGAATTGCTTGTTCTTCATTGTGCAGGTTGGAGTTCATAATTCCCAACAGCTTTATTCGTTGCATAACAATGTAGCAATGTAGCAGTGGTTCCTTTTGTTGGGTGTGAAATTGGCCAAAAAATTTGCTTCGTTATTCTTAATTGGCTAAAACGAATCACATTCGTTATTCTGTTGTCATGGCCTTTTGATTTTCTATTTTGCAAATTTTTTTAGGAAATTTCGCAATCTTAATTCAATGTAAAAATATATTTATCGAATAAAAGTTATATAAATATTCATAATTCCACGTCATAAGCATGGAAAAGCCACATCATAAGAGATAATGGAGCTAAACGGCGCGTGTACTGTACCTCTCATTTTCCATCCAAAAAAGCCCCACATTAAGCAGTTCCGAATACGTTTGACTCCTTTTTGTTCAAATTGAAACGTTTGGCCCCAAATCGAGCATCGCGACAAACGTTTGACTCCAAAATGAGTATTTTGCCGTTCAAATGCAGTTAACCATCTTTTTTTTTTTTTGAAGAAATACAGTTGGTTTGTTCTTGTTTCCTTGTCCCCTGTTTTGTTTGCTGTACTAGTTTTTTTTGAGTTATTAATACAATAAGTAGTTTCTTCTATGGCCAAAAAAAAAAACAAATGCAGTTAACCATCTTGGTACAAAGTCATTACTACAATTTAAAAAACAAACAAAAAAAAATCATTACAATTTACTGATACAACATTTATATAGTACTATATTGTTTTGGCCACGATCCTTCTGTCCCTTTTCCTTGTTTCTTTTTAATTGTCCCTCATATTTCTTTTTCAGAAATATTCTTTTTGAAAATGAATTTAATCAAAAGGTCAAACATGCATTTAATTAAAGAGAAGTAATGACTTAAGGGCATTATAAGAAGATTAAGTGAAATTGTAATAGAATTTAGAAAACTAACTGAAATTAACTACTTTTCTTAAAAAAATAAATCGGGTAAAAGGGACAATTAAAAAAGAACACAAAGAGTATATCTCAATTAATTACGATGATAATATAAACATTTAAGATTTTAATAACCATATACTGTAGTTATATCAGCCGCGTAATGCAGACAAACAAAAAGTTGTAAACAGAAAAGGCATTTGAAGATTAGAGAAAGCTAGTATAATTAGTAAAGAGATAAGTATATAGACTATAGAGAAGGGAAACCCCGAAACGGCTCTGAAAAGGTGCGCAGTGCTCACTTTCTATCTTGGAAGTTGAAAATACTACTGGCAAGAGTTTCCCGATAAGAATAATTAATTAATTAATGAGTTTTTTGCATCAGGGCTTACGAAGGTTAGTAGGCTTCAGGTGATTTATGAAGGAATAACGTCATCGTGCCTTGGTCAGCCAGAGCACGTGTCAGCAAATATTGGGGTGAGGCGGTGGGCTGCAGGGTTGAAACTTGAAAGCTGTTCAATTTGTTCATCTACCCTCCGCGCGCTCCATTTATGCCTTTAATTTGTTTTTCTTGACTTTCGATATATAGATCTCGTTTCTTGACATAATTACTCGATCTGTTGCTTCATTTTCTGCACAAAATTATTAATCAATGAACAATTTTCAAGTTCTAGATGGCATTGGACCTGACTTTTTTCAGTTAATCATGATTTGATGCAGATTAATTAAAACATGAAACTAAAGAGTCTTGTTGGTTAATTTTGATTAGTACTACTTTTTTTTATAGAAAAAAATTCAGCAACAGGGGTGATTATTCCATCTTCAAGATCATGGCAAACAAATTTGATTAGTACTAATACTATATACTCTAACCTACTAATTTTATTATTTTTTTAGGTAATTCTAACCTACTAATCTATACTATATATAGAAGTACGAGTTTTGAGAAACTTTTGAATTGCTTATTTTACCCTTATTTTTCAAATGTATTGTCTTAAATGCCCTTACTTAACTATTATAGTTTTATTCTACTGGAAACTCTATTTTTATTCAATTAAATTAAATCTAATATCTTTATAATTACTTTATTTTTACCAAAAAATTTGGATATACTAAAATTTTTTCTAATATACAATTTTATTCTACTAAAAACTCTATTTTCATTTAATTAAATCTAATATCTTTATAATTACTTTATTTTTACCAAAAAATTTGGATATATTAAAATTTTTTCTAATATACAATTTTATTCTACTAAAAACTCTATTTTCATTTAATTAAATTCAATATTTTATATAATTTTTTTTATTTTTACCATTTTAATTTAAAAAGTAATTGTGATTGACATTTTCTATCTAATAGTTCAATGTATTATGATTAAAATTTGTTATTTTCCTAACGTGTAATTATTTTATTTGACTTATAATTATTTTTTTCTTGATAAATACAACTTTGTCGTGGGTTTAAATTTGTTGTTTTATACATTGTTAATATTTTTATTTGCGTGGAATAATTTCTTTTGTTACTTTGATGGTAAAACCCAATGTATATATAAATGGGCTGGTCGGGTTGGATTTGGGTTCAATTTCGGGTTAAGGAAATTTTGGGTTATACGGGTTCGGTTAATTTTTGGCTTTAGGTTGGGTTGAGTTTGGATCGCTCAAATGTCGGATCATTTGGATTTAGGTCATTTTTGGTTTGCGTGTTTTTCGGTTTTGGGTCATATGGTTCCAATAATTTTGGGTTTGAGCCTCTGGTTTAGCCTCTAATTTTCAGGTTTAGGTCTTTTCGGATTCTGGTCATTTAAATATAATTAATCTTGATTTAGGTAATTTCGGGTTGATCGAGTTTGGGTCATTAATGATTTGGCGTCAAATAATTTCGGTTTCGAATTGAGCGGATTTTTTGGTCGAATCGAGTTGGATCTGGTTCGGTTTTAGGCAGTCGAGTCGAATACTCACACTCGGATGAAATTTTGTCATCTCTAATAATATAATTTTCTAGAACAAAATTAGTAGTATGTTTAAGATTTTAATCTTCATATAATTTAAAGTATCACATGCAACGCACGTGGAACCGAAGACTAGTTAGTTAAAGTATGTAGCAAGATGAGTATTACCTCAAAAGAAAAAGTATGTAATAAAAAAATGAGTAGAAAAGAAATAAAAAGTAATGACGGTCTTTTTCGGTTATAAACAGAGATAGATTTTGAAAACATTCAAGAAATTTATTCTAGAAAAGCATTCCTATTTTTTACAAATTACATCTTATAGCTAGTAGCTAGATTAATATATCCTAATGCAATACTATTCCGTAGGCGTAAATCAGAAAGGAAAATGACCTTTTGGGGACTTGACTTCTCGTACTCCCATAAGGACGTGTTTGGTACGAGTTATATGCCATGAGCTGAATTCTTCTCATCATACATCATATATACATATTCCTAAAACTGAAATTCATCCAAAGTTTGGTAGTAAAAGCAGGATTGAGCTTTTCCAAATTGCTAAGAAACTCCATTCCAAGCCGTAATCCATATATCCCGTACATGGAATTTTTTTTTTGGCCAAACCGTACATGGAATTTGGATTTCACATTTCACAATAATCAAACCAAGAATCCACTTGCTACAAACAAGATCACTTTTACTATCACTTTTCCTTTCAATTATGGTAACTTGTAAGACATCCAAGTGCATCATAAAAAGCAACATACGGCTCCTTCTACTTATACTTTCCTACTCAACCTATGGGATGGAACATGGAAAATGGTCTTTTTTGTGTATCTTTTCAGTTTTGGGTATTACATCATGTACTTTTTGGACAGAGGGGAAAATGGACATCATCAACGTGGGGCTGTTTGGGTAATGGGTTTTGATCCAACTGTCTAGTATCTAGACCTTTCCACATTCAGATTACTGTTGGCCCATTGGACCCAACTTTTCCTTCTTCAGTCTATAATAACCCACATTGTCAAATAATGAAACCCAAAAAAGAAATAAAGGCAGAAGAATATTAAAATCTTAAAGTAGTCTTAAAAAGGTGTTTTAACTTTTAATCCCATTGATCAACAATTTAATTTAATTAATTTAATTTGTTCGATGTAATAACAACTATTGTAACGAACTTTTGCTTAAATTCAAATATTTATTAAAAAAAAAAAAGAGAGAGAGAAAATTCATAAATTGTGAGACTCAATTATTTTCAACGACTAATCTAATTTTTCATGTGTTTTTTTCCTTTTT
>AWWV01012833.1:0-25734 GCA_001974805.1 Corchorus capsularis
CTCGGACCTAGTATGTAGTCTCCGTAGGAGTCGGGCTTGGCTTTGGCTGGGACGGGGTCCCCCCAACGATCTAATCGTCATCCATCAACGACCAACGAGTTGACTCACTGGGTTTACTGGGTTTGTGCTTCCCTGAGTTAAAAACATCATCGTTTCTTGTCCTTTTGCTGTTTGGTGGTGGTGGTGACGATGATGATTTCTGCTTGAAGATCGTTTGGGTTTTCTTTTCTTTTTTTTTCTTTTTTTTCAGTTTCTATATTTACACAAATTATTACTCCTATCTGAAGAAAAGAAATTAAAAGAAAAGAGAAGACAGACGGAAAAAAAGAAAGAAAGATAATTGAGAAAGAATAAAACTTGATTTATATTTAAAAAGGTTTGCAGTTGGTTTGTTTGTTGGACTATGTTGTTGTTTTTTGGGTTCTGCTTTCGTTTCGTTTGTGTGGAAACGACGCCGATGTTGGCAGGGCGGATAAAGCACCGCACTTTTTTAGAAAGGGAATTTCAAAAGAGAGAGAAAGTTGATATTTCAGGGATTTTTATTTTTATTTTTTTTACTTTATTGAGAAACTACTATTTTGCTTACAATTTTACCTTCCTAACGCTGTAGATATTTGGAGTTCTACTCTTCCACTCGGAGTTGGTATCTATTTCTTCTTAATTTCTTTGGGAGTAAAAAATATCTATGATTCTATGCTTTTGGATATTTAATTTTATTTTACTTATGCCTTCTTTTTGCTTGGATTATTGCAAAGTCAGAATAAAATTGTAAAATCTTGACTATTAGTTTTGTTTTAAATTGGGTTACTCTATTATGAATTATTTTATTTGACAATATTTTAAATCAAGGAAAGCGTCCACTCATTTAAACCAATTTCTTGTTAATCAAGGCAAATGACTCTTTAATTTTGAAATCTTGTTGGTCTCTTTCCCTTTCTTCTTTTGCTTATAGTACTTTTTTTTGAAGAATTTTGCTTATAATTTATTTATTCATTTATTTTTAAGTTTAATAAAGTAGCAAAAATAATTTATGTCTAATATTTAGATTCAATTCATGAATGCCTATGGTTTTGTTTTGAGATAGAGTGTATTCAATTCGTAATAAGAATAGCAACGTATTATTTTAAGATAAAATAACTTACTAAACTTTTTTGAACTAATCTTTCGATATCCGATTATCATATTAGGTCATGATTAATCCAGAGTTGAGTCGCGTCGAACCTTATATGAGAGAAAGCCCTCCTAACATCTATATTCGTTAGTCATAAGATTCAAACTCGAAAACTTGTTTAAGAACAAGGAACATCGAATTCCTTCCACTCAACCCAATAAGTAAACCTGATAATATGAGTAAAAAATAACTTACTACAAAATTGTTAAAGGTAAATATTTGTGATCATATTTAGAGTTTGGATATTATTCTTAAAACATCATATAAAATATAGTTATAAAAAAATGTTTAGGTGGGACCTGCAAAGCTGAATTGTATAATTATAAACAATATTTAAATGAGAACCTTCAAGATATCGCCACGTAATGCAATTGAGATTTGCATCCCAAGTCCCCAATTCGAAGGCAGGCTGCAGCTCACACACAACCAAAATTGGCCACATTCAAACCCCCGTTTGGATACAGGATTTAAGAAATCCCAATCCAAATCCAAACAGTAAACAGCTGTCACAGTGAAAACCATCAAAGAAGCGAGTAAAGTATACTCCAAAGTGTGTGGCATTGGAGGTTGAAATCTTTGTGCATTTAGATCTGACATTCCGTAATTCTCAAACAAAATTTAACATTATTTTTCTCCCCATTTGCAATTACCAAAGCTTAAAAAACCATGCAAATTGTGTTCACTACTATAGTTAAAAGGAAGAAAAATCAAGGGAAAATAAAAAAGTTGATAAAAATCATGTATTTTATTGAAAGAGATGAGATTGTTTAAGCTGTTTTAATGGAATCGAAATACCCTCACGTAAATTTAGCACATTCTTCCATATGGGTACGAATTGTAGCCCATTCCAGGGACCAATCTTCTTCACTTCCCCAACTTCCATGGCCACACTCCCTCCCTACGCTTCTCCCCACCACCCCATTTTTCTATTAATCATCCAATATTAGCCTTTGATCTCGCCACGTGGCTATTTTGGTCCTACTCTTCGTGGGACCTTTTCTGATATGGCTAAACATGATTGGCCCATCTTTGTGAAAGATGGGTGAAGCCGCAGAGGATTCATAGTATTAATTTTCAGACAATCACTTTTGAGAGAAGCCATGAATGAACGTGATTAATCTCTGTTTCTCGTTTGTGTTTCTTTCTTCTTTAAAAGCCCTTTTAAGTAGTTTCCAAATATTCTCTGCGAAACAAAGCAAGTCAAACACAACAAGGTTCATAAGGCAATGTTAGTTCAACTACTTTTAACTCTGTTCTGTCTTAGTCAACCAGGAAATGGTTTCCAACAGCGTCAGCAAATTCAATCCCCTTTGCTTCCAAACCCGTGTAATGAAAAATGTGGGAATCTTCGAATTCCTTTTCCATTTCATTTGAACGCTTCTTGTGCTTCTGTTTCCATAATTTCCAACGCTTTCCATCTTTCCTGCTTGAATTCCACTACCCTTTTCCTTCACATTAACACTGAAACCTATCGAGTCCTCGAGTTCTTCTCCGATGGTTTACTCGTAGACTTCCCCGGAAGCTCCATTTGCCGTCAATACAACGATTTGAATGCTTTTGGTTTTCAGGGAAATGCCTACTTCGGAATCTCGGCCGACAATGTCATAGGTTTATATGATTGCGAAGACTCTTCTTTGTGCAAAGCAGATTGTGAAACAAACGACTTGCCTGGTTGCGATGGCAAAGGCGGCGGAGCTCTTGCATGCTGTTATCCGCTTTCCGACCATAGTATTTGGCATTCCGGCGATGGGTTCTCGAGTTTTTCCAAGTTTGGGTGCAGGGGATTTTCGTCGTGGGTTGTTCCACGTGGAACCAACACAGGGAAGCGTGGGGTTAAGTTGGAGTGGGCGGTTCCTGGAAATACATCAGAAAGAGTTTGTTCAAACAATGCAGATGTTGTGAATGCCACGACAGTTGAAGCAGGAGTCAGGTGTTCTTGTCAGGATGGATTTGTCGGTGACGGATTTGCAAATGGAGCTGGATGCTTGAAATGTGAGTACTTTATTTACTATATTTATTTATTTTGCCTAATCTTCATTCTACTCTACTTTATCTTCAGTGTTGTGAGTGATCATCAAAATTTAGAAAAACATTATATATAAACTCAAATACTATGTTAAAAAATTTCATTCTTAAGACTTCAATAGCTATTTTGTGGATAAAAATGCAGGCCAGGTGAATTATAAAATAAAGACAAGGAATGATTTCAATTAATGATGTGAATCATTTGTGCTGATTGATTTATAGTCATTTACTCATCATTGGTGCCTCTTTTTTTAAATCAACATGATTAAAGCAACCCATTCCTTCTCTTCTCTCTTTCATGGGCTGCTCTGTGCACCTCATCATCATTGTTGCAAGTTGCAACTTTATAAAGTAGAGTTGATTTGCATAATTTCAGGATCCCAGATTTGTAAATTTTTCAAGTATATATATTATAGTCCCATAAGCATCTTCAGGTTGGCCCATTCCGAGCTCCAACTTTTCTATAAACTATAAAGCAGTTTCAGATTCTGCAACATACTTCTCTGTCACAAAACTAGTAAAAGTCTAAATACTACTATACTAGTACTTAGCTTATCTGCAGTTCAGTTGATGAGTTAAGTGATCTGGTTGCCATTTATCTCCAACACATTTATTAGTCAATGTCTGCTCATTACTTGATAAATAAGTAAAGGTGATTTTGTAATCCCCTTACAACCCACAGATTAAACCACTTGTAAATAAATAATATCTTTACAATTTACAAAGGTATACTTTAATCCATTGAGAATTAATGCTGGTGTTTATTGCTGCACATGTAACAGTAATATTATAATATTCACATATTGGCTGATCAAATTTAGCTCATTTTTGTAGTTAACACTTAACATAGAGTATTTATCCTTTTGCAGCCTGTATCAAGGAGGGTAAAGAAGCATATGGCCAGGAATGTGTCAACAGTCCAAGACATAGTCAAAGGAAACTTGTAATCGTGGCTGGTATGTAATCTTGATTATAATATACTTTTTTTTTTATAGTATCTTCTATCTGCATTAGGATTTGGAATGCCAAATTAATATAACCTCTGCTATGCAGGTGTTCTTGCTCCAGTTTTCATCCTTGCCTCCTTATTTTTGTTCCTCTGCATATTGAAACGACCTGTTAAACCAGGTGGATTTGACCTAGACCAAGCTCATTATCATAGTACCATCTCATTTCGGAAAGCTTGTAGGACTAGATTATTCAGTTACCGAGAGCTAGATGATGCAACCAGAGCATTTGAAGATGGTCAGAAGCTTGTAGATGGCACAAATGGCACAATTTATGCTGGGGTCCTTGGTGATGGTTCACATATAGCTGTGCAGAAGGTACAGTGTGAGAATGAAAGAGACCTAATTCATGCCCTATCTGTAATTGAGCTCTTATCAGCAGTTTTACACAGGAATTTAGCCCGGCTCCTAGGTTGTTGTATCGAATGTGGTTACACCTTAATGGTGGTTTACCAATATCCTGCAAATGGCACCTTGGAGGAACATCTGCATCATAGCAGAGGAACAAAATTTGGCCTTGACTGGTATAAGAGGCTGACCATTGCTGCTGAAACTGCAAGTGTCCTAGCATATTTGCAGTTTGAGATTTCTCCACCTATCTTTCACAATGGCCTCAAATCATCTGGATACATCTTTCTTGATGTGGATTTCTCAGTTAAGATTGCCGGTTTTGCACTGCTTAGCCCTAGCCTTGGAGATGGCTCGAATTTATGCAACAACGGCGAAAATCCTCATATACACAAAAATAATGATGTTTATGACTTTGGTCTGCTATTGTTAGAGATCATTTCAGGCTCCAAATATGTAGACTCGCCATCGATAGCCTTGCAAAAGATCAAAAGTGGGAAGCTAGAAGAAATAGTGGATCCATCTCTTTATTACCATGAGCAGCCCATTTATCGTAGAGAGCAAATAGAAATAGTTGCAGACATAGCAACCAGGTGCTTACTGTTTGGTGGAGATGGCAAAATTGGAATGTTTGATGTAGCAAGGGAGCTGGTTCACCTTGCAAAAGAGAGCATTGATGGAGGGAGTAAGACTAAGAAGGGATCTGCATTGGAAGAAACATTCTCAAATTCAAGCCTGCTTCAGATGATTTCCATGTCTCCTGACTCTATATACGTGCCTTAATCAACACTCCACCTGTTGGTAAAACCCCAGCTTGGCAAATTTATTCTGTGTGATCACCTGCATTAACATCTGATTATGTGTGTATACAAATTTATGTACATCTAGCAGATTGAGAACTTGTTTTTGAGGAATTTACATGCTTGCTGTTTTCTACATAAGTTATCACTTGCAAAGATTATGCATGTAATTTAAACTGATGAAAACCCAGAATTTGTTGTGTATGAATATATTGATGATTCTGAATTGGGGTAGAAATAAGGCCTTGAGGACTTGAGTTACAACATTGGCAAGCGACAGGCAGAATCTGAGAAACAGAGTCTGAGAATTAAGACAAGAACCAATAAGATTAATGTCAAATTCTGACAAGCCTAAAAGAGTCCAAAACCCAGAATCTATTCCATCGACCTTGTCAGTGACTCACACCCCATGAAAAATATGGACACTATCAATAAATAAATCACATTAACCAACAACACGTGTACGATTTAACTTTTCTCAGGCCAAATTAATTGCTTAGATTTTCAGCAAACATTTTCAAGTCACTATCACCAGGAAAATAGTAAAAATGTGTGGGTTTTGGTTAACTTGATAGTTGATACATACACAATAAATCACTTTGTAACTATTCAGCAAAGTGGGTTTTAATTTAATTTAATTTAGGACTAATAGCCCATAGCCGAGTCAAAGAGAGAAAAAAGGAGTGCTGAGGAAGTGGGGAAGCAATACTTTGGAACCAAACCTGGTTTTTCTCAAAAGTTAACACGAGGCTTCTGCCTTTAAGCATTGACCAACCTCTTTTCTCTCTCAAAACCCAACTTTCGACGATTCCATGCTATAAATATTCAGCTATAGATCGAGCGCAGCTTTAGGATCATTGCATCACTTTCTATTTCTCTTCTATCAATACTCGAAAAACTTATTCCACAACCAAAGGTATGTTAGTTTCTTTCACCTTTCTGTACTGCTTTGGATCAACAATGGAAACTCTTTTTTAGTATTGTTTTGTCTATTTACTCTGTATCAGCTCATATTTCATGGCTTTATTGTTTCTGGGTTTAAGTGCAAGGGCACAAGTCCCGTAGGATTTTATTGAATCTGAATCCTACTGGGATTCATAAACAAGCTTTCGACTTTGGGTTTAGACTTAGCCTGGCATATATGTAAAGAAAGAGATTGCAGAAAGATATAGATTTGACAAAGTTGTTTTTTTTTTTTAATCTTGTCTTGTAGTATTTGATTATGAATGCAGCAACCAAATTAATACATTAATACAGATGAATGGTACTGTAAAATGTCTTTTACTTGCTAAGATCATTAGAGTAATAATCTTAAAACTCCTGACCCAAAATGGCTGATCTCGATGAGATGATTTTTGATCCTTAAAACCAGTTTGTAATAGATCAATATTCATATATGGCCTTATCTCTGCACATATTTTTTTTTTCTTTTTTGTGATTAGTTGCAAACTAGTTTTACTTGTGTGATGATTAAAGTAAAGTTCTTTAAATTAGATTTATCATGCCCCTGTAATTGGAATAATATTCATTATTATTACAACTGATAACTGGACAAATGTAATTCCTAGACTTGGATTGAATGTTGATGCAATTTACCTTTCTTGTGGTAAAAGATGAGCCAAGAAGGTGAAAAGGAAGCCAAGGAAGGAGTAGTTGAACGTCCCCGTCTGAATGAAAGGATCCTTTCATCTTTGTCAAGGAGATCAGTAGCTGCACATCCTTGGCATGATCTTGAGATTGGTACCTATCCAATGAGTCAATAATGAGATTTGGTGTTTGTAGCTAATATTGTCTGAGTGAATAATCAGATTGGGGAACTGACCTTGTTACAATCTATTATTTGCAGGACCTGGAGCTCCACAAGTTTTCAACTGTGTAAGTGTTCTTTCAAACTTTACCAAGTCAATCTTTATGAATGCTAATGGAGCCTGAACTTTTAATAGCTCTTTTATGGGTTTAAGTTTTTTAACATTAAATTCAGCACATTCACCCATATAAAGCTTTTGACTCTTTAAGCTGGACAATACAAGAGAGAAGCATATTTTACACTTTATCAACAATATTCTCCAATTTCATTAGTTTCACCTAAATCTTCCAAAGAATCAGAAGATTCAAAGAATAGTTTCACATATTAAGCAGAAATATATAACCTCCAAGCATTGCTAATTGTTTGTTTATTTGTTGAATTTGTTTGTTCAACTTTGCAGGTTGTTGAGATTACAAAAGGTAGTAAGGTCAAATATGAACTTGACAAGAAGACTGGGTTGATTAAGGTATGAAAAATATTGCATCCTCTAAATATAGAAGATTAGAAGTTCCCAAGACATGTTCCTGATCTACTATTTAAATGATTTTCAGGTCGATCGCGTTTTGTATTCTTCGGTGGTCTATCCTCACAACTATGGTTTCATCCCTCGCACACTATGTGAAGATAACGATCCCATGGATTGTTTGGTTATCATGCAGGTGAAATTCCTATCTCAACTTCCTCTATCCATCTCCTGTTTTAATGCTTGACAATAAGACTGAAAATTTTGTAGTGCTGCTAATACAAATGTCATTTTCCTTCTTCTATCTCATTTTATCAAATGGTAGTCCTTTTTTTGCATTGTGTATTTCTGTCAAATTCTGATCAACTTATTTTTCAATGTTAATATGTATTCTCTTAATTTAATGTTGACCATTGCTTCTTTCTACTACCTGAGTACAAGCCCTCCTCCCCTCACTGCTTAAGGAGATTACCAGATTCAGTATCTGGCATTTACATGATGCCAAATTTAGTTCCATAACTTTGAGTTGCATATCAACAATGATCTAAGTTCTGAGATTAGGTTATTTCTTTGAATAGGAGCCAGTTCTTCCAGGATGTTTTCTGCGAGCCAGAGCCATTGGACTAATGCCCATGATTGATCAGGTATTTCATTGAAGTATGAGATTTAACCTTATCAAACTTCTTCTCCAGTTTGTATTATAACTGCTTCATTGTCCTTAACCCACAGGGAGAGAAAGATGATAAGATCATTGCAGTTTGTGCTGATGATCCAGAGTACAAACATTACACTGATATCAAAGATCTCCCACCTCACCGCCTTATGGAGATCCGTCGTTTCTTTGAAGACTGTATCCTTCTCAATCTCAATTAATATAACTCATTCTTCAACATATCATTTTCATTTTATTGAAAGGTCAAGTTTGTTCCACAAAGTGAGGAATGCCAATTTCTTTAACATTGCACAGACAAGAAAAATGAGAACAAGGAGGTTGCAGTCAACGATTTTTTACCTTCAAGCACTGCATTTGAAGCCATCCAGTACTCAATGTATGCCTTCTCTCTAGACCTAAGCCCTTAACCTAAGCTCTTAATTATATTTCCAAGGAGGGGTATACACAGTGATAGAAGGGAATTCCGAAGTCTAAAGCTGATGGACATCCCTCTGTCGGTTACTTCATCCTTGGTTTCCCATTATTTGTCAGCTTTTTTCTTAAAGCTTTCTCACACTCAAAGGCTTTTGTGTTTCTATGTTGCAGGGACCTTTATGCCGAGTACATTCTGCATACCCTGAGGAGATAGGCTTACAAAGCTCTTTTTCCTTCATTTTTCTTTTATGTATTCTTGGAAGGAAGTGATTTATCTTAAAATAAGACTTCTTATCAGCAGGAGTTGATTAAGAATGAAAACCCCATTAGTTACATTTTGTAAGATTTTTTAATTTGCTTGTTGGATTAAATCATCTTGTGAGAAAGAATGATAAATGGAATGGAATGGAATGCAACACTTGCTAGGATCAAAATTTGATTGTTTACACAAAGCTTCACAGGTTTACCACTAATTCTAAATTTATGCTTATTAAACCTTTGTAACTGTCCATTTCAAACTAAAACATACTTTTACCATATGTTTATCGGCTTAATGTTAAAAAAAAAAAAAAGAAAAAAAAATGAAAAAAGCCCCCTAAACTTTCCGCCAAATTCTGGCTAGATAAACCCTTATCGTATGAGAAAAAACTATAAGAAAAAAACCATGTCAGCATGTCAGTTTTAAAAATTAAATGACCGGTAGGCGGTAGCATAAAAACAAATTTTCTAATAGAATCCAGAATTTGTTTTTTTTTAAAATTTTTTTCTTTTCCAGAAAATTTACCCTAAGTTGAGGTGGTATTTTTAGACCACGTGGCATGCTGACATGATTTTTTCTCATAGCAGAAAGGTTTATCTGGGCAAAATTGATAGTTCAGAGGTTTATTTGGCCAAATTTGAAGTTCATGGGCCTATTTGACCGTTGATGAAAAATTCAAAAGCCTTTTTTTAAGCCTATGTTAATCTTCCATGAATTTCCGTAAATTTCCGTACTCTTTTTTGTCTTTGAGAGATTTTTGTTCATGCATCTTTCTAGAAATTAACAACTTAAACATTGATTACATGTAATCTTCCATGAATTTTCGTACTTTTTTTTTTGTCTTTGAGAGATTTTTGTTCATGCATCTTTCTAGAAATTAACAACTTAAACATTGATTACATGTAATGCCAAAAAAAAAACATTGATTACATGTATCAAAAAAACAACTTAAACATTAGTACTTTTTTCATTTTGAGGGAAAACCTAAACATTACTTATTAGATGTTTTCGTTTGTGTATACGCCTTTGTAATTGTTTTTATTTTCTGTCAAGAGCATAGTTAAAAACAGTATACATCTGCCAAATCAAGCTTCAGAAGTTCACATTCTCAAACCTTAGAAAATGGGTTATGGCCAATAAGAATGAAAAGACAAATGTCTTCATTCTTTAACTTCTTGAATTAAGTGTATGTATATATGTGTTGGTCTTCGCCCCATTACATATATATGGACATCATTCTTGCAAAAATTGACATCCATTCACCTATAAATTTTCTTCTACCTAAAAAATAATGCAAAACTATCAAGAAAATACTGTACTGTAAAACTGTGATGCACCCATCCATATCATTGCGAATATAATTTGTTTATAAGTTCCAAGAGAAGCACCGCAGCAGAGTCCTTGGCCTTCTTAACACTAGGCATCGGCTCACCTATGCATTCATCTGTCCACCCCCTATCACTGGTATTCACCTTAACAGCAAAGGTAAACCTCTTTGCATGTGCAGGGCCCCCTTCATTCACACACCTAAACATATCCATGAATCAAATAAGTATTCAAGTTGTTCGAAGAATGAGAGGGAATAAATAAATGTACGTGGAAATTACAGTTTCTTACCGATAGAAGGGCATAGGCCAATTTCTACGCAGGCAGATATCATTCAATGTTTGTCTGGTAAATGTCTGGTTGCCGTTCTTCTTCTTCTTTCCACTCTCCTCAGCATTCTCCTTAGCAGCTTCAGCTGTTTCCTTCTCCTTCAAGACAGCAAGAGCATTCCTGGCAGCTAGTTTCTGTGCCATCTTCTTTTGGGGATTCTGAGCAACTCCCACCTGGACACCATCAATGAAAACCTCCACAGTAGCCAAATTGCCACTTCGACTAGCTTTGTACTCCAAGCCTTCAGCTTGTTGCTGGCATCGCTCTTGCAATTCCCGCACAGGATGCATTGGCAATGTGTCTGGAGTGACCATGGGATGCAACAATGGTTGAAAAACCTGGAAAAAAAAATATAGAAACTCCCCCATCAGTTATCTTGCTAATATAGCTGTAGGCTGTGAGAAAAGAGGCAGAGAGAAGGTTTAGGACAATGACTCGGTCCCTTGGCTGAAATTACTAACCCTCCACACAACTGCAGTATCTCGTCCACTGTCAAGAAAAATGGCACCGGCAATGGATTCCACGATATCACCAAGAACTTTTGGAGCTTTACAATCTCCCAGACCAAAAGAGTTGAACCCTGGTTTTAATAACTCATCCTGAACTTCTTTGACAAAGTCACGAATCTGAAACAGAAGCAAAGAATAGTGAGGGGGGAACTTGCCCAATTGCAGACTCAAGAGCCCCATCCTAAGCAAATAGTGTCCTCTTGTTCTACTTATTATCCATCAAACAGAACGTACATTTTTAACTTCATCAAAATACCATTAGTCTTGAAATGCATCCTAAACCCCTTATGATTTTTTACCTTTCTTTTTTAATAAAGATTTTACTGAACATGAATATAGAAAATATTGTTCTTCTCCACTAGAATCATAAACAATGAAAAATAGATTTAACTGTAAACGGGTGGCCACCTAAAACCTGACCTTTACCCAACCCAACAATGATACATCGCCAGAAAAGGAAATATTCTTGAAATTTTCTTTCAAGCCAATGTGCCAGAACAGACAAATAGATCTGGTGAAATGTTGCCACTTGCCACCCCTATATGAAGAAACTAAAGTGAAGAAATAAGGTTATTACCTGCTTTTCAAGGGCACTAGATCCATGACGAAGGTGCACGTGCAACTGGTGCTTCACTGCAACACGTGCAAAATTTTCATTGTTTACAGCAGCAGCTCGTAAATCAGTCAAACGACCAGGAGGCAGATTGGTGTATGTGAAAAACAAGTGTCTTGTGATAAGATGATCCAAGACTGCATCACCAACAAACTCCAAACGCTGGTAGCAGGATATTCCAGACGACGGGCGTGAAGCATGAGTAATAGCTTCTACCAACAATGCCCTGCTTTTAAACTTAATGTTCAGTGCACCTTCTAGGGCATCAAAATTTACACTCCTAAGTATGCTTTCCGGAACCTCAGATGGGCCTGCTGTAGATTCCATCTCATCAGGATCAGACTCCACCTGAATCCCAATCCAGTTCATGAGATGATTAGCTGCCCACTTCCCACCTTCAACATAATAAATTCCAATTAGTGCTTCAACAACATCTGCTAAGGTCTTGCTAGAGAGGACTCTATAAGAGCTTGAGTCACCCTCAATCTCGCCATCTTCCATTTCATCCTCAAACTCATCACCATGTTCTTTTCCTCCAATATCAACAGTCGTCTGTTCTTGATCGAATAGGGAAGTCTCTCCATCTTTTGTATCCTCATCAAAGACTGGCAATACCCCAGGAGCAGCCCATCTAGATGGTGCAAAGCGATCCGCTTGGATATATGACTGAAGTCCCTTAGTTAGTGCATACTGATACAAAACCATGTTACTCACCATTTGTTGTCTCATCCTAGTGAGTTGCCCCTCATGTTTCTGGGGATATTTAAGAAACAAAAATCTACTGACAACCCATTTCAAGTAAGCATCTCCCAAAAGCTCTGCCCTTTCATAGCAAAATGTCTCCTGACAGGAAGCGGCAGTCAAAGCTTCCAAAATCTGTAAATTACAAAAGAAAATTAATATTTAGTTATCATCTGAAAGCTGCTTGAAATTGATCAGCCTGACAATTGTATCTCACCTTTAAAGCAGGGACTGAAAATTGTATCATATGCTTAAGTTGAATTGCAAGAAGCATGCTCTCGACCCTCCTCATTATAGAGGGCAACCTCTGGGCACCTCGAACAAGTGATCCAGGAAGTGGATGAACAAAACACAGCTCAGGAGGAAGAAACACATAGTATGTTTTGTCAAGAGACTCCTCAGATTCACCTTCATACAGTACAAGCAATTCCATTAGCACTAAACAGATCATAAGAGATGCTGAACTAATGTTAAAGAGGAGAGCATTTTCTATATATACCTTCTGAGTGCTCAAATCGAGGGGATAAGAGATTCTTGCAATATGAAACACCACGGCCTCTTATCAAAGGTTGTTGCTTCCATCTCAACTCAACACCATACCTGATAATGACATACAGAGGAGTCAACAGCTTAATGAACCCTTTGTTGTGCGAGAAGAAAAAGACAAGCATCTTTCATCTGTAAGGACTTCCACTACTATCAAGTACAAATGTGACAAAAGCTCACATATTTTGCACCCGAACATAGTCAACCACGTCCTTTCCAAGGAAAGATATGCTTTTCTTTTCTTCCCACACAACCGAGGTGCATTACAGCTATCCACTCCATTAGAAAGAAGCATTAATATGCAGCTGATTGTAACTTTTTATCTTAACAAAGCCCTAGGAAGAATACAGGGATTTAAAAGGTAGGGAACATCAGATTCATACTTCTGCTTATAGTAATCAGCATATGAGCTGTACTCCAGAGGACCAAGATAGCCCTCTTTCCTCGGGAATGAGGTCTCTGCTGTCATCTCATAATGTATTGAATCTACATAAAATCTCTTCCCAGAATGAGCAGCAGTTACTATTCTTCCAACAAGATCTTCAGCATCTGTGAAACCATCAGCTATTATCAATTTGCCTTTGGTGAAATCACCTTCTTGTACCTGAATCCCATCTTGACTAGGAACCACCCCAGTGGCTTTGACAACATCAAATTGGGCTACAGCTCCTCTAATGCCATAAGTGGGATGGGGTTTGTGCCCAAAAGCCATGCCGTTACGCAATTTCCCAAATCCATACTCCCTTCTATCGCCACCAAGTGTCCTCTCATTAGTGCCAAGGTAAACATCTGGCCTAGCTTTCTGAAGGGGATTGCTCCATGCATTTGTTGTGATTATATTATCAACCAAATCCCAGTCAATTTCTTTTACAGGATCTACAGACTTATCGCCAACCACAGGGACAAACAAATATGCCTTGGCTGGATCCCAAGGAGTAGTTTTAGGATCAACATCCACGTCCAGTACAATGCTCATCAATCTTACATGAAAACTTTTAAGTGATGCCAGCTGCAAATAAGCAATAAATTTGAAGTAATATCATAAACCTGAAGTATAAACAGCATTAAAACTCAAATTGGAATCATCATCCAAATAATTTAAACAGCAACTCACCTGACTTTCAGTAATGTGTATTGATCCCCTGAAGACGAGAGATGCCTTTGTTATCATTGCTCGAGCGATAAATAGATCCACCGACATCGATAACACCTATTAGTGACAAATGTTATTCAAACTTAACATCTAATTTACCAAATGCACTTCATTAATATATTAAAAAAAAAAAAAAAAAAAAAAAGAAAAAGAAGAAGAAGAAGAAGAAGAAGAAGAAGAAGAAGAAGAAGAAGAAGAAGAAGAAGAAGTACCTCTGCATCCAGTTCCTTGCCAAAAAGTACCGCAAAATCTGAGACTTTAGTTAAGAATGGATCGTTTGAAGAGCCGCTATTTACACATTTGATAGTATACATGTACAGATGAAGTATTTTGGAGTCATCTGTGCCATCTCTTCCAGATAAAATCCATTCTCCCTGTAGGCCAAAAAGCACTTCAAAGATTTGTATAAAACAGAAAACCATTAAGGACACCAAGCACATAATGAACATTCAAGTAATTTGAAGGATTACAAGCTACACATAATTACATACACTTCCCTCACAAAAGAAGGCAGTTTCAATTTTGATGTTTTAAGAAGTGATAGTACCAGAAACACAAAGGAAAATTGTCAAATTATTAAACCAAGAAGCCAGGCAAGTTGTGGTGGAGAAATTATCCAGTCACCATCAGCATGGTGGTTGCAGAATATAGAATGGACAATATTTAGAAGTTGATAAGCTAGTTTCCCATAGTGCAGAGACGGGAAGTCAAATCCATGGAGGAAACTAACCTGGAGTATATTTGCTACACCTTCTGGATAGAACTCTCTATGCCGAGCAGTTCCAGGAAGTGGCTCGCCTTCATCATTCTGGTCAACCTTTTCTGCTTCTTCCCCACTTCCTTTGTCAGGCAAGAGCATATCAGTAAATGCCCCCATCTCATGGAGTCTCTTGCACGCAGCCAAACATACGGCCTGCATGTTATACATGTTTAGCAAAACAAGTAATACTCTTGAATATAAGTTTGATGAAGGCAGATAGGAACAAGATTAGCATGCCTGTTGGGCAAGACGCATTGAACAGCATATTGGACCCTCAAGCTCTTCAAATGGTGCGTTACAGGGGAGTTGAAGCTTGCAAGAATATTCAGTTGGACCTCCTGGCTTCTCATGCTTTGTCATAAAAAACTCAGGACGAAGTATGGAATATCTGAAAATAAGGTAAAGGCAACTTATAAACCTCAATAAAAACAGCAGGAAAGATCAATACCTTATCATGAGTATAGTACCTGTCACTGGGAAGCTGAGAACAGTAAAAATGGACGAGTCCAACAGCAGAATTTAAGCTCACAATAGCACCAGTGGATTCGACCTGGTACACTGTACCAGGTATCATATCCACTGATATCAATTTTGAAGTATCCTTCAGATGACTAAGGTCAGTTCTCTCTATTGCTTCTTTCCGCAAGGTCTCCTCACTATTCCGGGCATTCCTCAGGAATTGAGCATGAGATACATTATCTCTGTAGGCAATACGAAAAATTGAGTTTGCTTGGATCATTGTTGGAGGAAAATGTTTAAATAAACGTGCAACAGTGATACCTCTCAATCATCAAGATGTAATCTGAACCAGGCTTCCTTGCACGACCCCTAGACTGAATGTATGCCAGAACAGTTTTTGCAAGATCAAAACGAATAACAACATTGCATTGCCGTATGTCCAATCCCTCCTCAGCAACACTAGTTGCAACCAACAATGTCACCTAGAATAGGAAAAAAAAAATCATCAATCAAATGTATACAATTGCATGATTCAGATCTTGATCAGCTTAAGATAAAAAGTAGAGTATGGACATACACGACCATCTTTGAATCTAGCAATTGTGTCTTGCATTTGTCCAGTCCGCATTTCTTGAGTATTGTTATGCCCTATCAAACTTGCACACCTAATGAAACTCAGAGATGGAAGCTCTGCAAAAACCTGTCCATTGAAAATAGCATTATAAGGAATTTGCAAGGGGACGCAAATTTATCATTAACCATAATAAAACATGTTATTCCTTCTAACCTTTGGAAGAACTAAAGCAGCCACAACTCGTTCAACAAAGATGATCGCACGAAAATCCTCTGTGTGCTGATACTTGAGAAGTATTTTTATCAAAGACTGTACTTTTGGGGTCACTTTTCCATCTGCTACAGCCGCTCCAATTATCACATCCACATGCTCTCCACCAGAGACAACTATGCCGAGAAAGGGTCACCATTTGAGAATATAAACCAAAATATTCTTAAAGAGATAATTATTTGCACATATATTTGTTAACAAACCTTTTTCTTAAAAAGGAAGATACCAAATACAGCATAAGCAAGCTATAGTTACCCCAAGCACATATTCAAAGTTAGGTAGCAAAGATATCTTCCCTTCAAGTAGCGCACATGCAATATGAAATAATCAAGAAAACTAGAGCATCAAGGAAACTGATCCTAGCAATTCCATTCACATAACATATCCAAGAACTAATGTAATAATCTGACCTACAGTGTTGTTGCCATGATATTGTCTCAACCCATGTAAGTTTAAGCTGGCTTTGCATATTCAACTTATGATTGATAATTCAATTTTCAAAATCAGGAACAAATAAGTCTAAAGTTGGGCTGGAAAAGAAACAAAACAAAGGTAGGAAAGTAAACTAAAAGACCCACCATGACTATCAGGGAGCTCTCCTTCCTCAACCTCATCAGGATTGGCATCTTGAGCTTTGTTGTTCTCAACTCCTGGGGAGTTCATATCTTTGTCAGCAACGGCTCCCTCTGTTAATTGGCATGGTAACAGAGACACAACTTTACTTAGGTAAGATTCTTGAAACTTGACGTCAAGTTGGTAGTTTGCCCTCTCATCATTTTGTAAAGCTGTCAAAAAGGATAGTGCAACCTGCAAAAAGGCCGAAAAGGAACCAAGAACATTGAAGCACAAGTTAAAAACAGAAGTAAAGGCATCAGTAACCTTAACAACTTAAAAAGTAAAATACCTTGTAAGCACACCATTGACCCAGTTCACCAAGTGCATAATTAATTGCTCTCAACTTTTGTATCAAATTAGCAGCTCCGTCGCTTTCTGTTCTTTCAGAGACACCATAAACTTGGCGAAGCTCTTCCTTGGCTCCTGCATCTCTAGCTCCCATGAATTGCCATTTACTTCTTCTAGAGCTTGACCGTGCAGCTTCTTCAACTGCCATTTCCATTTGTTTAATTTTTTCATGAAGAGACCATAAGCTGGCTGCTTTGTCATACTCTACCACAACTTCCAAGGGCATTGGCACATGTTTCTCAAGTTCCTTGCGGTCTTTTATTGTACAAACTACAGAATCCAGTTTACTTTCGAGATTACGAATCTTTATTGCACAATCAACTTGACTTGAAACACCTGAATATAAAAATTCGAAAATAATTGTGTCTCCTCAGTCTCAAAGAAATATAAATCAATCAGAAGAAAAAGCCACAACTAAAAAACAGAACTATACCCTTCAAATTAACAGGAGAAGCAGTCATCCCAAAAACAGAAGGTCTCTTCTCCTTTGGAGTTGTATGATAGAATTCAGACATCACCAGTGAATAAGGATGTTTTTTCACAGCATGATGGCACTCATCTAGAATAAGAAGATCGATTGCTTCCATTTTAATTATGCTATGCCTCAAAATGTTCAGCAGAATTTGGGCTGTCATAACTAAAACCTGAAAGACATCAATGGAGTTAATCAAAGAAATGATTTCAAGTTACTCCACCAAGAAATGCAGTTATCATACTAAACAAAGGTGACTTAGTCATTTATATATGCGCTAAGCAACACTGTACATTAACAACCATCTTAGCCATGATAAATTCAAGAAATTATCACATTAAGGTTCAAAGATCTACCTTAAAGTCAAGTAATTGCTAATAAACTGATGAGATAAACCTGGCCATGGTAAAAGTGTTCCCACAGACTAGGTATACAAACATTTCATTTAATGCTCATTATAATGTCATAGCTAGAAATTACTACAGCAATATACTGCATTACCCCACACTAGCACAAAAAAGAAGTACTGACACATCATTAGAATAAGGAAATTATAAACATGAAAGAGAAAGACAACAAGAGTCAAGCCAAAGCTTTCACAAAATGGAATATGAAAAGCTACCTGTTTTGTATCAAACTCACGCTGCCACCTTCGTGCATCCCAGAAATCTTGACCCATCTCCCCACAATAATGACCCACTTGGTAACCAGTTCGCTCACGAATAACTTCAGCTTGCTTAAAAATGCAAACGACAATAATAAGAACAATTCAGTTTGAAAACAATGCAAACCATCATAATCCAAAAAAAAGACAAATTTCACTACCTGATAAACCAGAGGAACTTTAGGAACCAAAAAGACAGAGAGCAATTTTCTATTTTGCTTTTGCAAATCCTCACAAATACTTTTCATGAGGAGAACAGCAATGAGTGTCTTCCCTGCCCCAGTTTCAAGAAATGCAATTGTATTTTTCCTTTTTGCCTGTTCAAGAACATCCAACTGATACTGGCGAGCCTGCTCCTCCAAAACCTTCTCTTTTGGCAGTTCAACTTTCTTCTCCATGTCTCCATTGGTTTCTTGACTTTTCTCATTAGCTGCCTTCCCTTCTTTATATTTGTCTGCTTCCCAAGCACCCAACCTAAAAACCATCTCATTGGACCCTAACCGATCCCTCTCCCAATAACCCCTCGGTTCTCTATCTCTCCCATCCCTCCTATTACCATTATAATTTTCTCTCCTCCTTCCATGTTCCCTATCTCTCCTATCAGTTTCATCCCAATCACGAACTCTTTTTTTAGCCGAAAACCTCTCCCTATCCCTGGGGTAATATTGCCCCCTACTAGAATTCTGCCCATCACTCTTGCAACCATTTGTACGAGCCCTCTTGCCACACCTCTCTTCACTATCCAAACCCCTATCCCTTGAATCATAAGACCTTTTCTCCTCCCTATGCACTCCATTGTCCTTTGTAGGATGATCAAATAATTGACTACTGCTATTATCACAACTCTTCTCCTGCCCTTTACTTTCAGGGCCATTCTTTTCTACACCATTAGGCGTCGAAACTGATTTTTCACATAAATTTTGAGAGACAGCCGGTGGCTCATTCTTTAAACATTCACCTCCAACAATGGAATCATGAGTTCCATTGCCATTAACAGCAGAGCTATTATCATTGTTACCATCCACTAGAGGAAGGCCACCCCCATTCTTGATGCTATCAAGAATGTGATCAATGCCTCCAAAGAAATCTTGATTGGAAGCATTGTCAACTGATTCTTGAACTACTGGAGCATCAAAATCAACAAAATCACTAATAAGATCGCACGATATGTCCTCACAAGCATCCAGCCAATAAGAGGACCCATTGCTACCAGAAACCTTGCCCTCATCCTCCATTAATAAACTATTAAATGATATAATCCTCTCAAAGCTCAAATCTTTCAAAACAAACAAAAAAAATCACTAAAAACTGAAAAAAAAACCCCAATAGCAATGAAAACCCAGAAAGAAAAGATCTCGATTGGGCTTTCGAGAGAGGCAAAACTTTTCAAGAAAAGAAAAATAAAATAAATAAAATAAAATAAAGAACAAAAGAGAGGAAAAGAAGAGTTAGTGAAGACACAGATTAAGAGTAGATAGACCGCAGGAAACACACAATAAATACAGTTAAGGAAGGGGATTCATTTAAAAAGAGAACAAAAATGGAAAACATGAAATTTAAATATAAATAGAAATAAAAACAAGCACCCCCACCAAAACTTTGTGTGTGATTCTTAGATTCCACGGTCTATCAACGCCTATTCTGTTATCTTCCTTTTCTCTTTTCTTTTGACTCCTTCTTTGTGTGCCTTTCTCTCTCTCTCTAATTTTCTTGCTTTGCTTTGCTTTGCTTGCCCCCTCTCTCTCGCTCTGCTTCTGGGTTTTGGCTCTGTATTTTCTCCGAAAAGAGAGACACTTAAGAAAATATAAAAACGGGGAATAAAAAATACTACTAGTAGAGTAAATTATTTTTTCCTTGATGCCAAAAATTTTGTTTTTTTAATTTTATCCTTTTTAGTTTTGGTTACGAACTTACGCAATGTTTCTTTTCCTACAAAGAAACTTCTTTCTTTTTACTTGAGGGCGGTTCTGTTTTTTCCATGTATAGCATTTACTTTCCTAACTCGAAAGTAACAGGCGACGAGAAATTATTAGGTGGGATGAACCATCACGTATGTGTGGGATTAATTAATAGAATTTTGTCATGCCAAATGAACTCTTTAAATTTAGGTATGATTTTAGCCCAAGGCTTAGTCCCTTTTAAAACAAGCCCTATATAAAGGGTAAGTCCCTAAATTTAAGATTTTATTGGGATAAGATTTTAGAAAATTGATGAGTTTTCTTCATATTATTGATAGGTCTCATAGATGACGTGGTGAGTCCGTCGCACCTGATAATTTCTCGCAAGCGACAGTTGCTTCAAGTAACTCAGCCAATAGAGATACGCCACGTTTCTTTTAAAAGGGTTTTAGGTGTACGTGGGCATTTGTGAGTGGATGGTATTATAGGGTTTTTGGAACTATTGATTGTTGTTAAGTTGAGTTACCGACTTACCGTAACTAGTGGGGGGTTTTAAGGTCTTTGCCTCCCAACTTCCGAGTTTTGCCAAGGAAAATCCATGAGAACCGGGCAGTAATTTTCACGAGAGAAAAGAGAAGAACACGTGTCAAGAAGTTGAAGTCCACTCGACTCGTGGAATCCAGCATAAGCGAAGCGAGGAGGGGGAAAAAGGCTAGAGTAAGGCAGTTGTAGGAACGGAATTCAAAGGTCAAAGATGTTGGAACAGTCTCAGCCGTTGGATTTATTCGAAAAGGAAAATGAAGATCAAGAAAAGAGGGAAGGGAATAATTCCCTAGATCAGGCTGAATATTTTTATCCTATGAGATCTTCCCTGGGGGTGGGACCAAACCATTTGCCCTTTGGTGGTGTGATTGGCTGAATTTGTGGGGCAGCTTTGGCATTTGGCCAAAGTAGTATAATAATTACTTCATGAATGTTTGCATTAATTTCTTGCACATGAAAATCTTGTCAAATCTTTCTGGGTGATTTTGTGATATAAAATATAAAATGTAAAAAAATCATACTTTTAAAATGTGGTACTTGAGGAATGTTTGTCAGATTGATTAACCTAACAACATTGGATTTGGATCATTAATAAGAAGATATCCAATCCAATAATTTCTCTTAGTATGAGAAAAAAAAAACCTAAAAAACTTGTTGAGTTTTTGATTAATGGGTTTAAGTACATTTTGCCCATTAAAGTTTGTGCATATTGACATTTTATCTCGGATGTTTATTTTAATTTTATCGCTCTCTAATGTTTTATTTTGAATATATTTAACATCTTCCATAATTAGAAAATTCATTAAATTCATGATGGCGCTGTTATGTTGCTGATGTGGCGTGTCATGTCAGGCGAAAAATTACCAAGTGGCTTGCCACATCAGTATAAAAAGAAAAGTCACTAACAAAAATGAGAAAAATTTGCAATATGGTATTTTTCATCCTATGTGGTATGCCACCTTAGCACCTTAACGACACCATAACCATTTTCCATCACAGAGATGTAACGTGGTATTAAATAAAATTTCCGAGTACATTGAGATCGAAATAAACCTTTCCTTTAAGGCCCCTGGAACTGATGGCCTTCATGCAGGATTTTTCCAGAAGTGTTGGGACGATATTAAAGATAGTCTAGTGCAGGCCATTAAGGCCGTTTTTGAGAATAATTGCATGCCTGATAGTTGGAAACATTTTCTAATTTGTCTTGTTCCCAAAACTGTTTCTCCTGATTGCATTAAATTGTTTCGACCTATTAGCTTGGCTAACACCTGCTATAAGATTGTCACCAAGATTATTGCGCTTAGGATGAAAAGTTTGATGAATGATATCATTAATCCTGTTCAGGCAGCCTTTTTTAGTGGTAGGAGAGCGTCAGATAATATCATTTTAGTTCAGGAAGCTCTTCATTCTGCTAGAGTTATCTCTTCTAAAGAGGGTTGGATGTTCATTAAGATTGACTTAGAAAAGACCTTTGATAGACTTGAATGGGGTTTCATAAGAGACATGCTTAAGTTCTTCAATTTTCCTAATAATCTTATAAAGCTTATCATGTCTTGCATTTCTAATCCCAAAGCCATTCTCATTAATGGTTCTTCTTCTGATGAATCCCATGCCTCAAGAGGAATAAGACAAGGTGACCCTATTTCACCTTATCTTTTCCTCCTAAGCATGGAATATCTTTCCCTCCTAAGCATGGAATATCTTTCCCTTCTTATTGAGAATGAAGTTGACAATAATTCTTGGAATCCTATCCAGATTGGTAGAAATGGTCCTAAGTTCTCCCATGCACTTTTCGCTAATGATATCATTTTAGCTGCTAGAGCTAATATGGGCAATTGTATGACTATTTCTAGGATTTTGGATGACTTTTGCCATAGGTCAGATCAGAAAGTTAATAAAGATAAAACTAAAATGTGGTTTTCTCCTAAAGTAAGTGACTCTTTGGCCTTTGATATTACCAATATGTTAGGTTTCTCTCGAGCCAATAATCTTGGTACTTATCTTGGACATCCCCTTCTTGTTAATAAAGCTAAAAAAGCCGACTTTGGTAATTTAATTGAGAAAATCAGAAATAGATTAGCAGGTTGGAAGGCCAAAAATCTTTCTTTAGCAGGTAGAAGCACTTTGATCCATTCTGTTACTTCCTCTATTGTTGATTATCCTATGCAAGCCTCTGCCCTCCCTCCTCCTGTTTTAGATGAGATAGATAGACTCCAAAGGAACTTTCTATGGGGTGACTCTGAGGAGAAAAGAAAGATTCACTCCATTAATTGGGTTAATGTCACTAGAGCTAAACGAAAGGGTGGTTTGAATCTTAGAAGATCTAGGCTTAGAAATGTGGCTCTTATGGCCAAACTCATTTGGAGAGTTAAGAGAAATCCTGAGAACATGTGGGTGAAGGCTTTGTGTAGCAAGTATAATTTTGACACCTTTCACAAGAAAAGCAACAATTCTAACACGTGGTTGAGCATTAGGAAAGGGAAAGATGTTTTTAGGAGGGGCTGCAAAAAAGTCATTAACTCTGGTATTAACACAAGTTTTTGGTTGGATACTTGGGTTGGTGTTGTGCCTCTTAGAGAGATTATCCATGGTCCTTTCAATAGGAATGAAGAGAACATTAAGGTTAGTAGTTGTGTGAATTTGGATGGAACTTGGAATTTTGATTGTGTTTCCTTTGTGCTTCCTGATTTCATTATTGATAAAATCCATGCTATCCCTTACTGCTTACAAAACCTTAGAGAGGAAACTTCCAATGGGGAATTTTCTCTTGATACTGCTTACATTTTGGCTGCAAATGATGATTTCATTTTTGATCCTTTTTGGAAAAAGTTGTGGAAAAGTCCTTGCAATAATAGAATTAGACATTTCCTTTGGCTTTCTGCTCATAACAGGCTCATTACCAATTCTTTGCTGCACAATAGACAAATCTCAGATAATCTTTCTTGTGACTTGTGCATTGATTCTGAGGAAGACTGTTTGCATGTTTTGCGTGATTGCACTTTTGCTACTGAAGTCTGGCAATCTTTTTCATTGCCTGACAATTTCTTTGATTCCCTTTCCATTAAAGATTGGATTGATCTCAATCTTTCTTCCTCCATGTCTTTCAGAAACACTCCTTGGCCTACTTTGTTTGCTTACTCCTGTTGGGCCATTTGGAAAGCTAGAAATTCTAGGACTTTCCTAGGAAAAGTTGCTCTTCCTTTTGCTGTCAAAACACAAGCTGTTAATCTTTTCATTGAATTCTTTCATCTGGCGTTTAACAACACGACTGCCATTAACAGAAATGAGATTCTTGTCTCTTGGATCCCACCTTTACAAGGTTGGTTTAAGTTGAACTCTGATGGATCTGTTGAAGGTAATCCTGGAATTGCTGGATCTGGAGGAACTATAAGGGATGATCAGGGCCAATGGGTGGCAGGTTACTCAAGGAAAATTGGCTACACTTCTAGTTTGCAAGCTGAATTTTTGGGTCTAAGGGATGGGTTGATTCTAGCCCATTCAAAAGGAATCCAAAAACTTGAAGTCAATGTTGATGCTTTGAATGTCATAGCTCTTATTAATAATGCTGACATATCAGTTCATCCTTTGGGCAACATTATTTATGATTGCAGGATGCTTATGCAAAGATTCCCATGTCTCAAGCTCTCACACTGCTTTAGAGAGGGAAATATGGTTGCTGATGCATTAGCCAACAATGGAAGAGTGCAACAAATGTCTTTTTCTGTTTTTGATGTTATTCCTTACTTTGTTTTTTATTTGCTTATGGCTGATACTGCGGGAATTTCTCTTCCCAGGCTTGTAAACACTTAATGTCATTTATCTATTCAAGTACCTGTTTCACCAAAAAAAATAAATAAATAAACCTTCGGAGTGCAAAATGTCAATCTTTAAAAATATTGTTGATGAGTAGAATTAGAAAACTAGTAGTAGTAATAATTCTTTAAAGATAAAATAAACCTAAAATAACTAACTGCAAGTAAAATAAAGTACTATGGTCCTATGATTTAGTAGTAGTATACTATTCAAATTCAAGTAAAATTAAATTGTTTCCTCAAAAAAGTAAAATTAAATTAATATGTAGATTGACTTTAATCTTATATTTTAGAGTATTGTTTTGGTATACATATATGGTCATTTGGGATGTAGAGTAGCTGACTTATGCATGCATGCTTATTAATTAGTGGGGACTAAGTGGCTGTGGGGAATTGTGAAGTTTCCAATTCTTTCCTTTGTTGAAGCTCGGACAACACCATAGAATGCGTAACTTTGAAACTCGTTAATATAAATACTACTCCGTTGTTCTAATTCTAATTTATGCTTTCTTTTGTCTCATATTGCTCATAAATGTAATACAAACAACAAAAGTTAAACTTAAATAAACCCAATGAATTCATTTAAGAAAATATCATGGAAATGTAATTAATATTGTTAATATTTAAGTCGTTTTTGCCTGCAGTACTCCAGCTTCTCTCTCCGATCCGTATACGTTATTAGTATGAAAATTCCAATTGGAATAGTACCCTTGATAAATGCTTTTAGAGTTTAGACTTGGGCAATAGCTCATGAAAAAAGCAAAAAAGAGAGAGCAAGGATGCAAGAAATTAGAGGTCGTTTTCATGCAAACAATGCAAGTTGACATCCAAAGTGATATGAGAAATTAAACAGTATATATATTAATATATGTTGTCAGTTGTTTACTTGTTTAGCACTTAGCAGAAAAAAAAAGCTGATAAAGAAATATCAGAGGACCATGATATATATATATATATATATATATATGAGTTACATGTTCAAAATAATAAAAAACGAAACTATAGTAGAGAGGAGAGGCAACACGTTTATCTTAGAGGGAAGGGACCAATCTGCAATCTCTCTGTCAACAGATTATTTATTGGTTTATTAATGATTATTCCACAACAAAAGGACTGTGTGAGAGAGAGAAAAGT
>AWWV01012835.1:0-54981 GCA_001974805.1 Corchorus capsularis
AACTCATGAGATTTCCTCGTAAATTCTTGGTAAGCGTTACTTACGACCTGTTTGCGTTTCATAATTAATTTTTATTTTTATCATCAAAGTGAAATTTGTTTTTTTTCTTTTTCTTTTTTTGTTTGAAGTTTGAAGGATGATTAATTGCACTGTACTTTTGCACCCTGTTTGTTTTGAGAGCTAATGCGTAATGGTAATAAGATAGACGAAAAGGAAAAGAGAAGAGAGTTAAAAGGAACAGTACTTTTGAAGCTTTTTCAGTTTTCAGCCGGAGGGTGAGGGAGATTGCACTGCCTGCCTCCCTGCTTCGCTACATTTCCACGACAATTTTTTTTTTTACATAAATATTTATATATAAAAAAAAAAAGAAACTTTGCATATCTGCTGCGAAAATCATGTGGCTAAATCTTAAACCACAGTGCCATTTTGATTTCTGCACTGCTTCTCTCTGCATTTTCTTGTTTTTTTGTGTTTCCTTCTTCTGCATTCTTGAGAAAGAAAGGAGAAGAGAAAAAAAGAAAAGAAAAAGATTGTACGTACTCCCCGAAGTCTAAATTGAACCGACTAAAATTTATAATTTAAACAGTTTAATCTATTAGTTATAAATTATTACACTCATTATAGTACTATATTGCATTGATTTCATATAGTATACTAATTTAACTTTTTTTTATTATAATATAAAATTCAATTCTACACTGTATTTTATTTTACAAGTATCTTTGAGTATACTTACCTACTCCATAGTCCATACCATCAAAACTAGCTGGTTGGAGTTATAAATTTGCATAAACATAAATTGTATTATTATATTATTACATTACATTTTTTTAGGGAAATATTATATGGAGTACATTATTGATAACATATTATACATTTGAAACCTGGTGAATCCTATGTCATTATTTTTATATATTAGCTGTGTCATTCAATGTGCATTTCTGATGAAAATATAAATCTAATTTTAAAACCATATAGTAGTATATAGTTGTTCAAATTAATGGTCCAAACAAGTGGGGCGCTACTGATTTTTTTGAGACACTAATTAATTGCAAAGGAGTTAAATTTTGGGCATTGGCAAACCCAAGTCAATAAGTGGGGCGCTATAGGCTGGGGGGAAGTACATCGAACTAACACAAACAAATCAATTTTAATTCTTCATATATATATATAGCATTGCATAGCCAAAAACCAAACAAGAATATTGAAGGGTCTTCTTCACCAGTCAATTCCATTAGCTGTTTCATGCGGCAATACATAAACTCTCCATGCGTACAATATTCAAACTATAAATGTTATATGTAAATCATCTGTGTTTTTGGAAATACATAGAATTAAGATCATCACATATATTCATTTGATGAAATTTTAAGTATAACTAAGTGTACATTAATAAAATCAATAACCATAAACGTATGCTGATTGATTTATCAGGTGTTGGTGATAATATTGTGGTATGAATAATTAATTTTACCGAGTTATATATGTCATATATATAGTTGGGGATGCATGATGAACCCAATCTTGATAGTGAAAATCCATGAAAACACAAGAGAACAATTTCTGTCCAACACATAAAAGTGGAAGATCCAAATTGGACCACATGAAATCAATAGCCACATCCACCTGCTGATGACTAGTTATATATGTTTGCAGAACTCAAATTTCAGAGTACTATATATGTAAGATTAAAGCCTTAAAATCATTGTAAAAACCATATTCTATCTCACACAGACCCTTCAATCTTTATTTTCTTTCTTGACGAATTTATACTTTATCTGTTTAATTAATTTTGGTTCCCCTACCCCCGTCCCCCTATCTTTACATATGGTACGTTAACTCTGAAATAAACGATTGGAGCTGACAAGTGACGAATTTATAAAATATATTATAAGAAGAATGCCGACGTACGGTGCAAATATATAGCTAGTGGAGATTCGTCCAGAACTAATTACACCTTTTTCCAATTTATTTTTGTCACTATTTAAAGACAATGTTGAGTTTTTTTACCCCTTATAAGATATAAGATTCACTAAGCATACAAAGGTTTACGAATCAATTAAGTTCCGGCTAAAAAAAAGTTCAGGCCAAAAAGATAAAACACTATATTAACTAACACTTTATAAAATACTTGTTGGGAGAGGAATCGATCACCCTATTTGAGTAAGCCCATCGAGCAGCCTATATATATGTTAGACACCAACCTGAACTCAAAGTCTAGAACCCGGGTTCTGTTTGGGGCAAGATCCACCGAATAACTCATATACATGTCGAATACCAACATGAACGGACCTGTTTGGGGCAAGATCCACTGAACAACCCATATACACGTCGAACACCAACATGAACCAAAAAGTCTAGACTAATGGTTTTTGGGTCCTTCATGTATATGTGCCACTCAAACAACTAATTTCTTTATAATATGAGATGTTTCCTCACATATGAATCCCTAACAATACTCTTAAGAGAAAAAGGACTTACTATTTCACCCAAAAAATTTATAACAGTGGCCATTACAAATTACTAGAGTATTAAAATCATTCATTCTATAGTAGTAGCTGTTAGGATCTTTGTATCCATGGACTTACAAAAAAGGAGGAACAAAAAGAAAAGAAAAAGGGAAAGGAAAAATTGGTTGCAATGAAGTGAAGAGTTGAAAAGACTTTGCTAGATCGCACGTTTCCTTAAAATTCCTAAGGTTCTCATTACCAGACACGGGAGAAAGAATATTTTGTCGTATAACTACCTACAAATTTTGACATTGATAAATGAGCCCATTTATTTCTTTTTATTACTACTACTAGCTAATAATAAAATGAAAAATTAAACCAAACAAGTACTTTGATTTGATTAGACAGAAAATTACATCCATTAAGATCATGTTAAATTAATTCCTCAAATTTAATTATGTGCCCTGTTCATCAAGCAAGCAAACAGTAAGTAACTAATTATATCCGTACAATAAACAAAATGTCTTAAATTGATATACATTGGGTTGGGTGGTCATACTTATAATCTTATAATAATGTTTGCCTTTTTCTGAAATTATGTTTTGTGTTTATTTTTATTTATTCCCCTATTATTAGAACTACTATATCTATGTACGGTCCAATGTATAGTACATTTATTTATCCCCAACCCATCTATAGTAAGCTTTTATGATAAAAATTGATGATTAATGATAATAGTGAAGTTAATATTCACAACAATTGGAGTCCTATTTAGTAACAAGTTGCAACATGGTCCAAAAGTTTTTTGTTTGCAGTTCAGGCCCCTTAATTTCACTTGTCTTCTTAATTGGAGACAGTTCAAAAAATCAAAAGGTTTTACTAATACTACTTACTACTACTATATAATAATAATTCATGCATACACTACTTGCCATCATAAATCAATTAAATAAAAATAAATAGTAGTAGTAGCAATAATGAATGAATGAATGAAAAAGGGTTACTAAAAAGAGTTGGCCATTAAATGAAAGTAAGAAAGAAAAAGTTGGGGGGTTTTGGGAGTTTGAAAGCTTGAAAAAAAGGGTGTTGATGAACTCGAAACTTTGCAGTCTTTGCACTAATGAGGTAGAGTTTGGTTTGTTGAATAATGGAGTAGTACAAGTAATATTTAGAGGAATCTTTTTTTTTTTTTACTAAAATTTTATTCCACTAGTTGGAAAGATAATATATATAAGAGCAGAAGGAAGAGCTGGTTCAAATTATCAAGACTCTTGGCCTCAACTTTTCTCATTTGGCAGGACCAGCACAAGCACAAGCACAAGCACACAATCAATGACGCCAAAGTCAAAACTCGAAACCTAACTAATATACCAATCTCTTCTCTTTCTTTCTTTCATTCTTTGTTTCTTTCTCTCATCTGGGCCTGGCTGCCTTGGCTTTGGCTTATAACAAAAAGGAAAATTATGGGTAAGCAAAACAGCAGCAGCAGTAATAATAGTAACAATAATACTAATAAATAATAATGTTAAAAATGACTTTATATATATATATATATATAATATAAGAAAGGTTAAAAATGACTTGTTTTTTGGTGTTGTGGGCAGGGCAGGGCAACAATTTAACAAAGCTGATTCTTTGCTGGTGGTGATTGAGAGAGAGTGTTTAAACTTTAAAGACCAACTGGCTAAGGCCTAAGAGATAAATATAACCCAAAAATGATGAAAAGGACAAGCTCACATGAGTCGAACCAGATCATTCATGGGCCCCTACGTTAACCAAGTAATTTACCCTTCAACTCTCTCTCTCTCCCCTTCCAATATCTTTCTCTCTCACATGGCTCTAGTCTCTTTTAAGAACCCAAAAAGATAAAAGAAAAGGAAATTTTAAAAAAATTATACTACTACTTGTTTTAGCTTCAACTTTGCCACAGAATTGAAGCTTCGAGGGAGGAGAGAAAAAAAAAAAAAAAAAACACTGGGTTTAAAGGGTTAAAATTCCTCCTCCACTTCTCTCTTCTTTTCTCCTTTTTTCCCATTTTTGCTTTCTGTTTAAGCCAATGCTAGGTCAACCACGAGAAATAATTTTTCCTTCCTGTTGATTCTTCCCCATGGCCTTAATTTGTCTTGTTTAGGGTTTACAGTGTGTTTTTTTGGGTCGAAGAAGAAGGCACCGACCTGGTTTTTTTTTTGGTACTGAAGCTGAAGCCTGTCTTTTTGCAATTCCCCTCGGCTCTCAAAGAATTTTTGAAGGTGTGGGTCTGTCATCATAATGAACTTTGCACAAGAAGAAAAAGGGTACTGTAATAATAATGAAGAGGAAGATGATGAGGAAGTGATAAGAGAAATGAACCACTTCCCATTTTCCTCTTCCTCTTCTTCTGCCTCTTCAAAGTACAAGGATATGGCTTCTCATCATCATCATCATCATCAAGACTTGTGGCTGGGATCTCAAGAAGATTACAAAACCCAAGAACCTGCTATCAATTTTGACAGGAAATTAGAGCAGATGGACTTGACTCTTGGCCCCAACAACAACAACAACAACAACGAGGAATCAAATGTCGGAAGCTGTAGAGTTGGAGACAGTAGCAGTAGGTGTATTATTGAGAAAGAACACATGTTTGATAAAGTGGTGACGCCAAGCGATGTAGGGAAGCTGAACCGCCTCGTTATACCGAAACAACATGCCGAGAAATACTTCCCCCTCGACTCTTCATCGAACGAGAAAGGGCTGTTATTGAATTTCGAGGATCGGAACGGAAAGTCGTGGCGGTTCCGGTACTCTTATTGGAATAGTAGCCAGAGTTATGTGATGACAAAAGGGTGGAGCCGTTTCGTGAAGGAGAAGAAACTGGACGCTGGCGATATCGTGTCGTTTCAGAGAGGCGTTGGGGAGTCAGAGAAAGACCGGTTATTCATTGATTGGAGGCGCCGGCCTAATGCACCCGATCCCACATCGCTGGCGCATATGCAACTCCAGAATCACTTCAACTTTCCTCAGTCAGTCCGGTGGGGTAGACTCTACTCGATGCCTCAATCTATGTGCGTTTCACGAAGCTATGAGCCTTTGCATAGGTTGAATTACAGCATTTATCCTTTTAATCATCATCATCAACAACAATTTCATCATCATCAACAGCAGCAGCAGCAGCAGCAGCAGCAGCAACATCAGGCAATTGGGTATGGGAATGTGTCGCAGTATTATAATCTAAGAACATCAACTACTGGGTCAAATCAAGTGCATCATCAAATTGGGGGAATGCAAGAGCCAATGGTGATAGATTCAGTGCCAGTTGTTCATCATCAGGCTAATAAAACTGCGGGGAAAAGGCTAAGGTTGTTCGGTGTGAACATGGAGTGCCCTCCACAACAAGATGATATTGAATCTACTACCTCCACTTTTTTTTCCTCATGGCGGCGGCACAAGTAACAGCATAAGTACTTCAGATCATGATTCTCCTCATTTCTCTTCTTCCTCTTCTCTGCAATCAAGATTGTCCAATAATAATAATACCCAACTCTCCGGAATGCAAGCTGAATATTCAAAGAAGGGAAAATCTTCCTTGTCCATTGATTTCGATATCTGATCCATGAAGAAGAGAAGATATATATATACACTCACTCAGAACCGGGTTGCATTTTCTTTGTTTTTGTTGCCCTTGTCATTAAAATTGTGACAGGCAGATTCAGGAAAGAGGGTTGAAAGATATATTAAAGATAAGTTTTTCAGCATCTGAGTTTTAGTTTTATTAATTTTTCCCTTTTTCAAAATTTATTTTTTTTATATATATTGTTTTAGTACATTTAGTTAGTTGAGGTTTGGGATCTGTGAAGAGCTAAAGATGAAAGAAGGTGCAACATATGGAGTTGAAAATTGTGTATAAATACATATATTATACAGATATATCAGCATATTCCCAACTTGTTTATTAGTATAAATCATATTTTCCATTACTGGGCTCTGGCTTTTCCTACCTGCATCCCTGGCTTTTCCCCAGTTTGTTTGGGATTGGGATAAAAAAGCAAATGAATTTAATAATAATAATAATAATATGCTAATGCTACTAATATGATCAGTTATTCATATCATCTGCACATTCTCTCTCCCATTCCCCTCTCTCCCTTGAAGCTTAGCCTGACAGCATTTACTTGTGCTGTTATGCATGGGTTGTTGATGGATATATAGCCTTAAAAAAAGAAGAAAAGAAGACCTTTCTTTCCCTCTTTCTTTCCTTCTTTTCTCTCTCGTTTCTCCATGTTAGGTTAAATTTTCTTGGGTGGTTGCTGCTGAACAACTAAGGTGCAGGCATTGCAGGGAAATGCACAGAAAAGGTGCAGCACTGTAAAAGGTAATATCTGTATTCTTATTGCTAATTTGAAAAAAAAAATTGCCTTCTGCATATAACCACTTCTCATTCGTTGCCAGTTAGATTTTTTCCCCCTTTACTAGTTTCTTGGTAATTCGTGTCTTCTCTTTACAGCCATGATCTTGTCTGGACTGCTACACACAAAAAAGTCTCTTGTGCCAAAGATGGGTTCAGGTTTCCCAACTGATAGGTCTATTAAGCCTCGACTTCACCCATATCTTTGTAAGCACTTTTGTTCAATAGTGATTTTTTTAAATGAGTTTATTATATTAATTAGTATTTTGCATAAAAAAAAACATTGTCAGCAGTACTGCATCATCTGATAAGTATTAATTTTCAATTAAAGCACAATTAATTCAGCCTAATGAGTCTTTTTTTGTTGGCTAGAAATGTAGTACTATTTACACAGGTTTTCTGGTTTGGTTAAATTTGGAGAAGACGTACACAATGGTACTATGAAAATTAATAAATTGATCAAAGTTAGCATAGTACTTTTGAGTTTGACATCAAATATAGTTTCTGATCAAATGACATCAAGTTAGTTAAAGTAAGGTTTGCTTCAACTAATTATATAAGTATGTTTAGGATGGTTTTTTACATATCAGCAATTTATAAGCATTCAAATCCGACTAGCTAGGTAACATTTGAACAGGATCTGATTAATTTTCTTTTGGATAGCATGCTGGATTAGTAATTGGTAGTTCTAAATATTTATTGTAATATTCTCAATCAGTATTTATTTTCACTTCTGCTTGCTGAGTGAATGATAATACGGCTTCCAAATTGACAAGCATTACAATGCAGTGAATTCACTCTTGTCCTAATTAATAACTCCTAGCTGGTTTGTTGAATATTGCATTCATGAATAAATTACATATATCATGACTTGCTGGCATCTCTATATGTGCAGTCAGAAAATTAATTAAAGAAATTCATTTTAACTATAATTTGATGTATACATATAATATATTCCTTTGTCTATGTATAGGGCATTTGTGTTCATGCACTGCTCTATTCGAAAAGGTGATATTTGCCTTAGCCTTCATAATCAGTTTAACAAGCTTTTGCCTTTTGAAGTCTATGTATATGTCTGCAGCAAATGCATAACTTTCTTGGTATATATAGTCACTATATATGCCTTATTCTGGTGTAGTTGTGATTTTAAATCATGCATTGACTTGATTTCATGATTCAGGCTATAGCTATAGTAGTTAATTACTGCATAAAGCCATAATTGACAGTATATATATGATCTATACCGGCCATGTCTCAGAGATATGTGTAGAATTTGACCATGCTGATGGTATATAAATAGGAGAATTCTGGTACATATACACTTCAATGATTCTATATAGTATAAGACAGCAAAGAGAGAAAAATAAAAGCATCTTGATTGTACTTAAATTGACAGATACAAAATATGTACCATATGCCATGTACTTAATAACACAGATACAAAATAGATACTACTTTGATGATATGCTCTATATTAATGATATACTCATCACCTTTCCTAATATATACTACTGTAACATGTTTTTCTACTTGTGGAAAACATTAATTTCTGAATTGTGCAATGATAGAATATGGAGTCAATAAGTAGTAATCATCTGTGTATTTTTGTGTGGCCATGAAGCATGCAGTGAAATATTAATTTGAATCAAAATATATAAAACAGTACTGTAAAAACATATATACTATAGCTAGTACTATATTGTATACTAGTTGTATATATATAGTTTTTCATGAAGTGAATGCATGCTACAACAACCATTCGATATGTATAAAACATCATAATTAGAAGTTCATTTGAATGAAAAGGCTGTTTTGTGCCCATAGTTTGCTGAGGACTATCTAGGTGATTTTTTTTTATACTACATGCATTTTGTCAATAATATAGTTGTAGTACTAGTAGGTCACACCATCTTACATATACTCCATAGAATACACTTTTGATGCATATTATTTAACATGTAAAAATAGTAGTAGAAATGTAGCATGCATGTGGTATGCATAATATATCATAGAAAGCAAACAAAATTAACTTCCATTTGATGACAATATACATGCATCGCAAAATAGAAGCTTAGTTGGCAATATTTTTGTCTTCCTTTTTTTCTTATGTAAATTTTTGTGAAACCATAGTTTATAGACTTATATATCATCTTCTCTACCCAAAACAGTAATAATCTGATATTCTATTTTGCCTAGATATAAGAGTTTGCATGCATGTTAATTAAACAGAAAAAGGTTTAGAGACAAGTTTTTAATATTTCCACTATATATATATCCTAATTCATTCTGTGTTTGAGAATTCCAGTTTCGTTCATGGCTTCTAAAAAAGATATAAGATATGGTATATTCTAGGACAACAGAAAAGAGAGGGTAAAAAAGAAACTAAAACTGGAAAAGATAAACAAAAAGAATGGGGATCCTTTTAATGGCTGCATCACTTCATTAAATTTTTCCTATATATATATAGCTTATACTGTGTGCTGTCCATTATTGGTGCAATAAAAATATGCAACCTGAAATGTTCATCATGTGAATCTCTATATCTTGATAGCAGAAGTTTTCGAAATGTCTGAGTAAAGACTAAAAACAAACGTGGAGTACATATCTCAAAACCGAGTCTTAATTGTTTGTTTGCTTCTATATAGTTGTTGAGGTGACAATGCGATGTCAAATCTTCCTTTTCCTCCAAAGGACGACGACACTATGCTCTAACTTTTTGATGATTCTCAAACAGTTTATATAACTCACACTGAGATCCTTTATTTTCCTATTCGATCGCTGTTTTGCCATCTGAATTCTGACCGAAATCCCTTTATGATTAATAACAAGCGTTAATTTTTTCCTTCAAATTAAATGAAGTCGTACTCGAAGCATGAAAGTATCTATATAGTATATGTCCTATTATTAATTATAGTAGCTCATATATATGGTAATTAGAACCCAGTACTCCTAGTATTACTATATAATAATAATTATAATCTCCATCCCCATTTCAAACAACCCAACTCCTGACATAAAATCGAAATTGTTACTCGTATTCTATATGTTCAAGAGATGAATTTTGAGGTGGCATTTTACGGTAAGTACCATTTTCCAAGCATATATATATAGTAATATAGAAACCCTTTTTTTAATAAAATAATCTATATAAAGTATATAGTAGTCTTTTATCTAGCTATATATGCTTTGATAACATGGGAAAAGATAAATAGAGGTCTAGACGTCTCTAAGTACTATAATTGAAGTTTAAAGCCGTAGAAATTGGATTTAAATAAAATACTACATTAAAGCTTACAGTATTATTTGTAATTTATTACTATATATATGCTCCTATTACTATAACATGGGTAGAATTATTGTTAAAAGAAAGATTCATTAATTTCAATCACAAGATTCCTAGCTATACGCTCAAAAAGAGAAGAAAAGGAAGCATGGCAAATGGGGGAAAAGTCATTGAAATTTGAAGTCCCCCCCACACCCTATAAAGAGTGTTATGTATAGGTTAGGTTTAATAGGCATAATAATTGATGATGATAAAAGAAGCCACATGTGTTTGAGAGATCAGAGGTACCAAGGGAAAATGATTTTTGAAAGAGGAAGGAAGTGGTCGAGTGGCTTGTTGCCTGCCTATTCTTTGCATTTCTGATCATTTTACTGTGTCATCATCTGGTTTCTTTAAGTATTTGCTTCTCTTTCTTTTTCTTCTTTACCAACTTTATTTTGGAGGGTGTTGCAGGAAGCTTGAAATGTCTAAAATCTCTTTAATTTTGGTGTCCTAGGCTGAAAAAATTGCTTGCTATATGGACCATTATATTGCTTATTTGCATTTAATGCCAATTAATCTAGTTTATATAGCTGATGATATATATGTATCATAATCAAGCATTCTTTTCACCAAAAAAATAAAAATCATGCATTCTGCAATGTCTAAATTAATATGATGTCAGCATGAAGAAAAAGTGAGGAATTGAGTTGGATGGGATTTTCAAAAACTAATTTTATTATGTCTGCCTTAATTTTCTGAAATTTCCCTCCCCACTAATTATAATTTTTTTTAGTGAGTACATGGGAAATCTCATACAATCAGAATAAATCTCTATATGCCCAAACATATTCTAAATGAAAAATCAACTCAAACTAGAAAACTGTTATTAATAAACCATCTAACCTACCAAATACACAAATAAACAAATTACAAACTAAACTCACATTCCGTGAGACTTGAACCCAAGACCTAACATATTCTAAATGAGAAATCAACTCAAACTAGAAAACTGCCATTAATAAACCATCTAACCTACCAAATACACAAATAAACAAATTACAAACTAAACTCACATTCCGTGAGACTTGAACTCAAGACCTATCAGTCCAGACACAGTACACCTATTAGTTGAGCTAACAACTCGGGTGTTCCACTAATTATAATTAGTTGGCACTAGTATTAGTTTATTAAAATTTGTAGTACTATTATACTATAACTTGTAATGATTTCAGAGCTATAGTATATATAGGCAATAATATATTTTTTGGGGTACATATATAGGCAATAATATATATATATATATCTCTTTTTTTTTGGTGAAAATATATATATATATATATATATATATATATCTGTGTGTGTGTGTGGTGATTATTTGTGGAATGGGAGAAAAAAAAATACTACTATCTAAAAAAAGCTAGACTTGCCACCAAAAAGAAAAAACTAGACTTTCTATATCCAATATTTACAACCTTTGTTCACGGGAAAGAGGAATTTCCCATTTTTTGGTTACACGAAATATATGCCATTAATTTCGATGAAAGATTCGAAAAGATTTTATTAGAGGATGTAAATGAAGAGGAAAAAAAAAGAATAAGAATTAGAACTACTTACTTGTTCAAATATTGGAAACATTTTTGATAATCGAAAACAAAATTTCATGCGTGTTAATGTGAATTATTATGATCAGAGAAAAGTTGATGATCTTTTCTTGCATGCTATGTTCAAGAGAAAGAGTTATCCTTTTTATGCAAAACCTTAGAAATCCTATCAACTTTATAAGATGCCGAATTAAATAAAACTATTTAACTAAGATAACCATCAATATGTCAATA
The DNA here is from genome assembly GCA_001974805.1 of Corchorus capsularis. Classification (NCBI taxonomy): domain Eukaryota; kingdom Viridiplantae; phylum Streptophyta; class Magnoliopsida; order Malvales; family Malvaceae; genus Corchorus; species Corchorus capsularis. The sequence goes on from AWWV01012835.1 coordinate 11,932, forward strand.
AGTCTAGAATTATGTTTAATTGATCACATCCTAAATAAATGCAAAATACTAGTAGTTAAATCAATTTAGATATATGAATATGACTAGGTTTTCCTTGGTTGCCACAAGCTTGACCTAGGAAATAAAACAAGTTTGTAATGAATGCATGTATTCAAAGTAAGCTAATTTCCATGCTGTACATTAATTAATGTAGCCCTTACCTTTCAAATTAGACAATATTTGAAGAAACTAGATTAGGAGAAACTACATTAGGAGCTTACAAAAGGAAAAAGGAAAAGGAAAGCTAATGGGCTTCTTGTGTTGGAACTTGGAAGTTATATTTAGGTTTAAGTCATACATACATGTAGTGATGATATTGGTCCCAAATCTGAGATCAAATTCATATGGAAAACAGTGATCAAATAAATGAAAATTGGTCCCGCCCAGCTCATTATTTTCTTCTCCAACCTCAATTATTTAAACCTTATAATTATGGAGAAAATGGGTAGGAAAGGAACCTCTCATATGTTTCCTAATGTATAATTATTTCCAACTACTTTAGAAATATCCATAAGTTGCTCAACCATATTTTATAAATTAATTAACTCAAAATTTCATGTCTCATACTCAAACCTTGAAAGTTAAAACCTTATTTAACAAACAAACAAAGAAATGGAAATCAATAAATCTTTATAAATTTACCTCAAAAAAAAATCTTTATAAATTGACAGGTTATTCAATTGGCCCAAAAAGGGGAAAAAAATGCTAGGCTGGCAATACCAACAGCATCTTCCTTGGGCCCATGAATTTACTATTGGACATATTTGTATAAATGTGGCCCATGGTATTGGGCCTTCCAAGAAAAGTAATGGCCCAAATATATTTATGAAGATACAGCTGTAAAATCTGGGGACATCAGAAAAAGGATTCAAGAAAAGGTCAGATCAATTTTTGTTAGGATTTCTTTCCGAACTAAACAAATTTCTGTTTTGTCTTTGTTTTTTCTAAGTTCCAACTAGTTTCGGTTTTACCGTTGCAAGTTTGCAGTTGAAGTCCAAGCCTTTTGGATTCTCTTCATCATCAAATCTACTGAAAAAGTTCCTTAAACAAACGTTTAACTTTCTTTATCGTTCCGGTTAATGGAATACCGGTGTGTCCAATGCGGGTTTCGGGTCAAAACCTTGTTCGTTCAATACTCGCCCGGAAACATTCGATTGATGAAATGTGTAAGCTTTACATTCCCTCTCTCTTTAGTTCAATCGTAAAGTAATGGTCTTTTGATTTTGCGCTTTCAAGTTTGAACTAATGGGAATTGATTTTTTATTTTTTTTTAAAGGAGAACTGTAAAGCGGTTGCTGATGAGTATATTGAATGCGAGCTCATGGTAAAGCACTTCTAATTGCTTAAATAAGATTAAGAATTTTAGGCCTTTTGATCAAACACCCTTTTGATTGTTTTACTTGGTGAATTGCTTATTTTCTTCTTAATTGGTGTAGATTGTTTTGATTGATTTAATCTTGCACAAGCCTAAAGCATATAGGCATCTGCTTTACAATGTGCTCAGCCAGCAAACTACCCATTTTCAGGTGCATTTTAATTCTTTGGGTCTTTCACTGCAATTCAGTTTATATTTGTTTTGGTTATTTGATTGAAAAACCAGGATATTTGTGTTTGAAAACTTTGCAGGGTCTGTTATGGATGGCTTTGTTTGGTTTTCTCGTTCTCGATGCTTGTATCCTTTTTTACACATTAGGAACTATTCAATTATTCTTCAAACTCTTTATTTTATATGTATTTGGTTCCTTATCAATCTAAGATAGAAGTTCTATTATGAAAACACATGAGGAAGAATGGGACACGTCCATGAGCTTTTCTTCCTTTTTTTGGGTATATCGCAAGGTTTGTTCCTATTATGCATAAATAATTTTCAGAATCTAGATTTCTGACGTGTTTGGTTTGCTACGGCTTCTGATTGATGTTTCTCAATGCTACTTGTAGATATTGGTGGATGTATTTCTTGGAAACTTTATGTTTCTATGTTCTTTTCTTCTTGCAATTAGGTACCTGATGACACCAGGTCGATTATATAGGTATTTATTTTCATTTTTCTTAGTTGGCTACTTATGTTAGATGTACCTCTAGCTAGTGAAGTTTGAAATAGTGGCCTATCGGTAACAGGGTTTAGATAGTTGTCATTAAGTTTTCATGAATTGGTACAACAGCCAGGAGACAAGCCATGTTTAAGGCCTGTGAAATGGCAGAACACAAATAAGTGGTTGAAGGGAGAGGGAAGATCAGGGATGTCGTTTTTCAATTCAAACTGCCAAATTTGGCAATTTGTCAGAGGTGGCATTGAAAAGATTACAAGAGTTGGCTTTTATGTAGTTTTATGTGATCTTCTAGAATGGTGAACAGAGATGATAATGCATCATAGATATTAGGATTTTTATTAAAAATACAACTATTGGATTAAGTATTTATAGTATCCTTGGAATGATGTATTCTTTGTTGATCATAGCAACTAATTACGTGCTGTTTCCAAATTTCCCAGGTTCAGAGATATTTTGCTTGCAGTTCTATTATCAAGTTACTTCAAGATTTTTCTCGTAGCCATGATGGTTTGGTCTCTAAATGCCATTTGCCCTGTTCACTAGATTGTTTAGTGAAAACATATTACTGACTTCTTCATTTTTTCGACCTTTTCTGTTCTATCTATATACTTGTAAATAAAGATCAACGATCTAACTTCAGTCTTGCACTCTACAGGTCTGGGAGTTTCCAGCTTCAGTAATTTATATCATTGATTTATTTGTTTTATCCTCCAATACAGTGGCATTGAAAGGTCAGTTAATCCATACTTAGGTAATTTATGTCTCCTATATTAGCTATATTTCTGCTTAAAGTTGAACATGATTGATACCTACCTAAAAGCTGAATTGCATACTTCATCTCTGTTGTCAGAAACTGATGAATTGTTCTTTGTTAACTAGTTCTAACCGAGTCAGCTATGAAGCAATGTGTCGGGGCCTGCTTCATTGCACATGCTGTAAAATTTTGTACGACACAGGCTTTTTAGTTAAGATCATTTAGATATTCTGAAGTACGCAATAGTTCAATGAGTATTGAATGTCAGCACTGTATTCAAACTACAAGAGTTCTTATGTTTTTTCTTTTTCCTTAAATTTTTTATCCTTTCATTTCCTGTAAAGGCACCATCAGCTAGCTTCATTTTTGTTCGGTTCAATGAGTAAATGTAAACATTGAAGTGTTCAGTTTCCTGGGCTAGAAATTAGAATTCTGGAATATTCTCATAAAAACATACTATATAGAGATCATTATTCTCCTTTATGTTTGTTACAAACACATAAGCCCCTCCCTTACATCAACCATTTCCCCTTCTGCACTAAAGTTTCTTTAATCCTTAATATTAATTAAATCGTACACAATAGTTCCATCATATGAAGGCTCCTTTATAGCACAACATTTCTGAGCTGGTAGGAATTTGTCTCATTGCCTAACCCCTCAGATTTGATCCATGGCCTTTTCTTAGATGGCTCCATTGGGCACAGATCGTACAATGATTCCATTGTGCTCATGGAGGGGGAAAGTCGAAGGCCTCTGTCTTGGTAGCAAAGTTCTGTTCTTTGCTTCTGAAGATTTTAGGAGCTTCAACTTCATCAGTCGTGATGATTGAATTCCGAAACTTATCATCCTGTTCATTGGTGCTGAACTTATCGTGTTCAACCCTGTCTGGGTTTTCGACTGCTTCAGGCACAGTAAATAAATCAGCCATGAATATCCCATTTTGCAGAAACTCATCTAACCCTGAATGTTCCTGAATCATAAATAAAGACATTAGTTTATTGATCTGTTTTCTCATCACAAAAAGCATGAACAAGTAATTGATATATTCTCATAAGGCTTACCATTGGAATGATATCCAAGAACAGGGTTGCAGGGTCCTTGTTCTCAGCAAATATATTATGTTGCTTGCTTCCTTCTTTTGAGCAGATTTGATTATTAGCATTGAAAATTGAACTCCATGATAAATTATCATATTCAGTGGTGGTATAAGCTTGATCTTGAGTCCCCACAGAGCCACTAGTTCCCTTTGGTTTCTGGTTTATTAGCTCACCAAAGTCTTCATGGTTCTGCATCATAACAAAATAAAAAATGGGTTTTGCATATGAATTATCACCATTCACATGGATACACGACTATAACATTCAAAATGGGGTTTTTTTTTTTTTTAATTTTTACTTTTGGAAACTTAGGAGGTAGCTTTGAGCCCTCATTCTCAACGACAAGGTAAGATTGATTGCTCCTTTCTTCAGGGTTGATCATCTCATCATTATTAACGAGAAGTGAACTCACAAATTCATCATCATCATCCTGTTCATTGGTGGTAAATTGGGTTTGAATCCCACTATTTTCATTAACTGCTTCTGACTCTGTTAATAGCTCACTACAGTTTAACTGCCCCTGAATCATAGACAAATAAACCATGGATTTCGACATGTTCATAATTTTTAACATGGAAAATGTTTCCAAAGATGTTTGAGTATATCGCGTTTAAGCATCTAACCTCTGCAATTGTATTGTTGGCACTGTGATTTTCTACATTAGAAGGCGAAGATTGACTCGATTGGACTTCTTCACCTCTTGAGACATCTACCTTCCCATGTTTTTTCTTCAGCTTACATAGAGTTATACTCTTCTACAGAAAAATTAAAGGATAGTAAGGTGTATTACATAATTTACATTGCAAATCAAAGTGATAAATACAGGGGAAGAAGAAAAAAAAACATAAGAAACATTCTTAAAATCAAACCAGATGATTCTATGAGTAATAATCAGGGGCATGCATGTAGTGTAGCATGTAAGAACATACTATGTTAGGAAGATTAAGAGTGAGTTCCAACTCATGAATGACCCAGGATGTCTTGTTTTCCTTTTTCTTCTTATTACTAACACGGTCTTTGTAGAAAACCAAAGTCTGCCTTCTTCCAGTGATCTTCATTCCATCGTAGGTTGTCACTATATTCCGAGGTTTCCCCGTTGGTGTCCAGTAACCTTTCTTGGTAACCCTGTTCTTCCTTATGCTCTTGCGGTACTTGAATCTGGGTGAGCAGAAGAAAAACCAGACATTCTCTCCTGACGCTAACTCCGAAAGCCCTGCCACAGAAATTAACAAGAAAATTACAAGGTGGGGCTGGGGCATCCGTAACTTGGACAACATGCAAATTGCAAAGTGCTTTACCAGGCAATTCCCAGGGCTCGAACTCGCAGATGTCTTTGAGTTGGGTAATGACCGGAACGATGGAATCACCAACTTGGACAGTCAAATCACGGCCGACTACTCTTTTGTCATATAGAAGCTCGATGGCTTCTTCATCTGTTGGGTGGAATCTGAATCCCTTGACGAAGTTCATTTCATCCAGATTTCCAAACATGGGTAGCTTGAGATTAGAGCTTGATATATCAAATATGGTAGGAAATGGGAAACCTCTGTTCAGCCTGCTGCATGAAGAGGCGAGAAAAGGGAAGTATATATAGCCGCCTTTGCTAGCAATAACACACAACACTGAGAGCCAGTACAAATTCTCCTCAAGTCCTAAGTTAACTTGTGGAGAAAGGTTGAATCTTGACCCCACCAAACCGTGTTTATTTTTTCCAATTTCCTTTCTCTAAATCTGTTTAAAGATAGAAAGGGTTGAGATTATAAGTTGAACCACATAACCCACTTGCACGTTTTTACAGGTGTAGACTTCAGCGTTCCCGTTGTGCTACTCCCACTTTTGGATGTGACGCTCCCAATGATTTCTGACAATTGGATTTAATATTTAATTTCCTTACCGTCCGATACAATAAGTTTTAACCTACTAAACAAAACAGGTTTTAAAAACCTTTTGGACTGAATTCGTGTGTGGTTGTCCTCGTGATAGATTTTTACACCTTTTTTATTCCACCCGTTGATATCAACAAAATTTTTTTCTTAAGTTTTTATACGTTGTATATTTTCCCCAATTTCTATCCCCAATTTTTTTTTCTTAAGTTTTTAAAATTCAATTCGTATATTTTCTCCAAAATATACAACGTATAAAAACTTAAGAAAAAAATTTTGTTGATATCAACGGGTGGAATAAAAAAGGTGTAAAAATCTATTACGAGGACAACCATATACGAATTCAGTCCAAAAGGTTTTTAAAACCTGTTAAGAAAGTTAAAACTTATTGTATTGGACGGTAAGAAAATTAGATATTGAATCCAATAGTCAGAAATCGTTGGGAGCGTCACATCCAAAAGTAGGAGTACCACAACGGAAGCGCTGAAGTCTACACCCCTTTTTATATTCCTATTTTTTTTTCCATGACTATTTTTGAATTTGTTTTAAGGCTTTGGGTTTACTTTGGGATTGGGTGTTATACACTTATACTATCTAGGTGAGTTTATGTAACAAAATCTTTAAAGTGAGCCCATAAATTTAGAAGTCTGCTTCTGCTATACTTATTCAATACGGGGCAAAGTCTTTTGTGCTGATGGCATTCAAGGCACATAAGGGATAACAAAAGTGAAGGAGTGGAGTAACTGAGTAACATAAATTTGAAACATTCATCTTATACTACATTGGTTTAATGTTCTGATTCCAATGGGATTTAAGGAAATTGCTCGTCATGTTCCAACTTGACCCCACCACCCTGCCTATCTTATATGATAATATGATATCTTCTTGATCCTTCCTTTTTCACTGTTTTCTTTCCACAAGTCAAGTCATTTTGGTCTTTCTTTTTTGTAAGTTTGTTATGCTCCCCACTTACTCTGGCTTTACCCTTTATGTCTTTATATATATTCCCACTAATAGTACTTAAGAATTGTACATCAAACCTTCGGAAATGAGTTTAATTTGGATTCTAGAATCTTCGATAGGAAAATGATTAGAAATGTAGAACATTAAACCTTTGAAATCATTTGTGTCCAGAATCTTCTACGACAAGAATCCTATTTGTTGTAGATAGAAATGAAGCAAAAGGTGGAATTTCTGAGCAGGAGCAAGCAAGCAGGGCAAGGGGTAAAGAAAAAACAGGGCATGCTCTGTTTTGGAGTATCTTTGAACAAGATAGTCGATTTCTATCTGTATCTGGAGTAAATTGATCAATAAGCTAAATACATATAGGTTATAAATTAATTGACTGTACATTATAAGTTAATAATATACTGTACATTATAAGTTAATAATATAGGTTATAAAATTGCAGATTCAATTTATATACATAGTATTCAATTCAAAGTCTAATCTGTTCTATGTAAAAGGACTGCAGCTGTCTGCAGGTGATATATTCCTGGATATACATGATAATACATTAGTTATTAACGTTAAAATACTCATCACAGCATCCCAAGCATTAAATGGAATGCCATATGAAAATACATGAATCATGTGGTGCCCTGTATCATTAGTTTTCAGATATTACGAATAAATTTCATTTTCGACTCTTAAATGCTTTTGCTTATATATAATACAAGAAAAAAGGTAGCATGAATGAGAGAACAGCTTTATTCCTTACATACTTTCACCAGCATGTTCGGGTGGAAGAACCAAATCTCTTATACACAGCTTCCTGTGTGAAAGTGATTTTGTACAGAAGAACAAAAGTCAATTAGAGCCAACAAAAATACATTTAGATCAAAAAATTTATCCCATTCAGAATCTGTGACTATATCCTCATATTAATCGCAAGGGCAGAGTATAGGAAGATTACAAAAATGCATCAAGGTGATGCATAGCTAACAGCAAAAAAAATAAAAATCATGAAGAACTTATAGCTTTATCACCAAATTTCAAGACAAATGACTCTACTCAAAGTTAAGGTAGCACTATCAGCAATGTAAAATGGAATATGCCTAGGTGACACATGCCTTCAATTTCTTTTCTTTTCTTTTTTCTTTTCTATAAAATCCTTGGACCTATTGCTGCTATTCTAGACCATTCATAAATAACAGCAATAATCAATATTATGCCTAGAAGTATATTTACAATATAAACTGATGGTGAAGGTTTATGTAGGAACATGAAGAAACCTTTTTCATCACTTGCAGCTGACTCTCTCCCTTGCATCTGCAAGCTTGTTTTTTCATTGGTTTGTTTTGCTGTTTTTAACTTAATGTCAGATTCCCTGATAGTATTTTCCTTTTGGGGCAGATTTGCAGCAGTGACTTGTTGTTTTACATCTCTGGCCTGAAAAAGGTATCAAGGTGTTTAGTTAAGAGCAAATAGCATAAAACCAAGCATTCATTTGAAGATCTTTCCTCAATCTTGGTGAGTATATTTTGAATTAATGAGGGTTGATTCTCTCACCTTGTCTAGAGAGGCTGATTTCCCTGAAAACTTTCCCTGCTTACTGATTCTTTTTGGATCTTCTTCTTGCTCGATCAAAATTTCAGAACACTCTTGATATTGAGGTTCATAGAAGTTTGTTGCAGGAGGATAATCTAGACTTTCTACTAAAGCAATATGAAAAACACATTTCACATCAACAGCTGGGTCAACAGAGGGGGCATCTGTTTCCTTGGAATCATTTTGGACAGACAACAGCTTATCCCTTCCGTGGGATTCATTCTCTACAGCAGTATTAGTTACATTTTGTGCATTAGCCATTGCCATTGCCATTGCGTGGATTTTCTTTGAACCAGCATGTTCACAAAGCATGCTTGAAGCATTGGCTACCTGCTCATACTGTTGACATAAATGAAGAACGAACAGATAAGTAATTAAGCATCCAACATGAGAAAGCACAAAGCAATCTAGAAGTTCTGAAAGGTTAAGGGGCCAAGAATGGGGCAAATTATATTGCCGCAAAGCATTCCAAGGCCTTACTGAAATTCAACAATGCTGGAGTTGCAAAAGGCATGTCAATCCACCAAAATTATATTTAATAGAAGCATCATAACAATTTGATATAAATCATATGCACACAGACCATGTTTCCAGTAATAGGAAAAAAATTGATATAATAAAAAGAGAAATATCTCCCTTTGTCCATCCTTGGGACAGTGTACCTCCTGCTGTTCTTTCGCAGAATCAAATTTGCAGTTCATTTTCAATAGGCATGCCTTCTCATTTTTGGATTTTGGTTAGGCTAGACGACCAAGTTCTCTTCCAGGAAACAATATCACCAGAAGAACATAACATTGATATGAACTACCCATCTTATTTGCATAGTACAATGATGGTATTTTTCTATGAATTAACTTGTATACGTAGGCTATCTAAGGAATCATTCTTTTACCGTTGCTTGACATTCTTCATTTCCAAAGGCCCCACATTGTCCACCATTTTCAAAGCGTGATCTTTTTCTAGAGGACTCTCCAGGTAAGGTCATATGGATACCATCAGAGGCTAAGCTGCAGTCTACACTTTCATCAACTTGTTTATTGCTTCTTTCATCAGGATAGACTTCATCATTCAAGTATGTCATCCATAACTCATCATTTTGTTCGCTGGTGTTAGATTGGTGTTGAACCTTGTTATGGCCATCAGTGAATTCATGAAAGTATGCGTACTCCTCAGAATGTGGAAGCTGCTCCTCGTGCATTGGTAATTGTAATGAAGGAAAGTTGTTCCTGCCCTTATCCCGGTCAGGTTCTTCCAACATGGCAAGTATCTCATCAGGGTCAAACATGGGTGAACTCTGAATCATACAGAAACAAAAATGGTTATCGGTATTTCTGTCCTGATTGATCGACTTGAAAACTTGTCACAAGCATCTTACTTGAGGTGTCACATCATCTGCAACCACACTTGGCTGAAAAACTTCGCTACTTGAAGTGTTATCCTTTTCTTCTTCTTTGTTCTTCAATTTACAGAGGAAAATACCTTCCTGCATGAGTGGAAGGATTGTACAGTTTCAGCCTTATGTTCTAAATTTCAGAGAAATGAAACCCCCCCCCCCCCCCCCCCCCCCCCCCCAAACCACCACACCTACTCTTCCAACTTTAACCCATATTCTTCTGGTGAGCTCAATAACCAAAGTAATTAACTTGTTAGTTGTTAGAGAACAGTTATCAACTTCACATAACAAGTATGCACTTTAATTCGACTAGCTTATCAACCAATTGAGGAAAATCACTAACCACATAGAGAAGACACACACCAAAAGTTTGAGTTGACATCGGAACAAGCAATTTAGCTGCCATAAGAATCATTACCCTGGATACTTACAAATTTCCCCCATTCAATATGAAGATAAAGATGCTAACCAATATAAAGACATAAACTAAATCAGTTACCCAAGTTACCACAATCTAAGCGAGGTATAGCTAAAACAGATGATTAAATTTCAGAAACAATAAGATAAAGGAACATACTTTGTTTTCAAGAAGAGTGGAAGTGAAAATATACTCATGCATGACCCAAGGCGTCCTTTTTGCATTAGGAGTTCGACCCTTGTGAAATACCAAAGTTCTCTTGATGCCACTTCCATTTTTCCCTTCAACGTGACGAGGCTTTCCCGTCACTTTCCAGTACCCATTTTCGGTTGTTCTCTTGACCCGTGTGTTGTCCTTTCGGCGTGAGAAGAAATACCAAATTTGATCAACCGACTCTAATTTAGAACAACCTTCAAAAAGAAAATGGGTTTTTTAGTAATAGTACAGTGAAGTTCGAAAACTTAGAATGAACATATTGGGATTCTTACCAGGAAGATCCCAAGGATCCCTGTTGCAAAGGCCTTCGACCTCATTTATAGCTTCGACTAAACCAGCATGCCCTAGAACTTTGTTCCATAAATAATGATCAACAAGTTCTTTGTCAGTTGGATGGAATCTGTATCCCACTATATTGCCGCTGTTAATGCTTTCCATGATTAGATAAACGAACAAAAAAAGACAAAATTAGAATCAGGAAAGAAAGTGAAAGCTCGTTTGGTTCAGTTTTTTTAATCTGTAAAGAGAGGCATTGGACATGTGCTTGATCAAAGACAGATGAAGTGAGGAGAGGAACAGTGCTTAAACTCCTTACTCGAAAAGTTAAGGAAAAACAAAAAATCAAAAAGAAAGAAAAAGAGTCTTTGATGGGTCCGGGTTGGTCCCGCACCGTGTTTTCTGGGTCAGGGCTTACGGCAATGCTTAGGATATTCTATTGACTATTGGTGTGGGACACTTCTTGACACGTTGGCGCGTTTGATCAAAGTATTAGATTTATCAAGGATCAACGATCCACACGATCCAAGGGCATTGTTTATTTGAGGTACTCCATTGTTATTTGTTCGATGAAAAGTTTTTTTTGGCCAGAATCTAATTTGTTTAATAGATTTGTTATACTTGTAATGTGTAATGTGACATAATAATGTACTATGAAAATTATTTTATTGTACTTGTAATTGAATGTTCTACTTGTTCTATATATATATATATTTTTCACTTGAGGATTACCGGGATGAGATGATCATTGAAATTAAGAATTCAACACTCTACCACCTCGCAAAATGTCTAATGGCTACTTGTCCTAGTTCTAGTTTAACTATTAAATACTACATCCGTCCCATATTATCTGTTCACTTCTATTAGGGGAAAAATGGACAGATAATATGGGACGGAAGGAGTAGTATCTTAATCTTACCCAAATTTAATTTTTAAGCTAACCAGATGAAAAGTGACAAAAATAAGGAGTCTAATTAGCACTAATTAAATTACATCCAAAGTTCTCACATCATTACCATAAAATCCATAAGTTACAAACTAGTTCAAATCCAAATTACAATCATATATACATCTGAATCTTTTTCCTTAACTTCCCTCAAAATGACCATTCCCAAAGGGGTCTTTTTCTACTTTTCTACATGAGTGAGATGAAAAGTCATGGCCAAGTCCCACAAAAGTCATAACCATGATCATGGCGTGACCTTTTTCTGGATGGATGATTTATGGAATCGGGTGGTTCCACAATGCCTGCAAAGGACAAGCCGCAGCCACCATTTGCGGTTGCTGTGTTTTGATCTTCATTGGTGCTAGATTGATGGTCAAGATTGGGTATTTCAAACTTTCTAAACATGTCAACTGAAATCCAATCATCCAATGCTTCCCCGTATCCGTTTTCTTGGACCTGTGTCTCAAAAAAAACATTGAATCATGATTTAGTTTTTGACATGTTTGATATTATTGTCTCTTCATCTCAAACAAATTAATTGAACATTTCTTACATGGCGATTTCCTTGTGGAAGTGCTCCTAATTCTGCGAACAGTTCATCCATTGATTCTACAGCCATATTTGACATGTCCTAAATCATAGACAGAAACAAGCATTAATTCTTGAAAAATAGAAAAACTCTCATGATTGAGCAATATCTTACCATTTGAACTGAATCCTCTGTAGCTGGAATTTCAAGATTAGAACTAGTAGACCCATCACTCTCAAGAACTAAATTATGTTGATTGCTTCTTTCATTGTCAGCAGGAACTAACTTCCCAAACTCGTTCATGTCTTGTTCAGCGGTGCCAGATTGATCTTGATGTACCTCTTGTTCCATTGGCACTTCACTTGAATTTAATTGGTCCTAAATCATACAAAAGCAAAATTAAGAACTTAAAATTAAATTAATCACAATCAATCAACATGACTAAACAATTATAAAAGGCCTCCCCCATTAGAAAACTTACATTTGGAACTGTAGTTTCTGAAATGGGATTTCCACAATTGAAAGGCAAATATTTGGAACTTTCATTATTCGGAACTGAATTTACTGAATTGGGATTTCCAGAATTGAAAGGCAAATTGGAGCTTTCATTATATGGAACATGATCACCAACAAGATATGAATTCCATGACTCTGTAGATTGATATCCTGGCAGCTCAACCCCCTCATGGGCATTAAACTCTTGCAGCTTTGATAATATCTCATTAGGGTCCGATTGGCCCTGTATAACACAGACAATTAATTAATTATAATATGATCATCATCATGAATTTGGAAAAAAATATAGATCAATATTAAAAAGAGGAAACTACCATAAGGCATCTAGCAGCCTCTGCTGGAGCTTCATTGTTTGCAAGATACTTTCCCAAGGTAGGAGGCAAATATTGGTTTGATTGACTTTCTTCAATGCATGGAACCTCAGCTTTACCAAACTTCTTCTTCAATTTGCAGAGAACAAAACTTGTCTACACAAATGAAAGAACAAAAGCATTAAGGACTAAAGTACTACTAATTATTAAGCAGCAGATATAGAAAGAACAAAATTAATTACTTGGTTAGGAAGAGGAGCAGTGAGCTCGTATTCATGCATGATCCAACCGGTCTTGTTTTTGATATTGTCACCAACACGCCCTTTATAGAAAACCAAAGTCCTTTTCTTCCCAATCTCGGTCTCCAGATCCCTCGACATCACCTTTCGAAAGTTCCCAGTGGGTTTCCAATACCCTTGGTTGGTTGTCCTCTTGATCCTTGTACTGTTCCGGTACTTGTAACTTGGTCGGTAAAAGAAATACCAAACCTGATCACCTGAGTGTATGTTGGAATGTCCTATACACACAGAAAAAGGGTTTAAGGAAAAACATTAATGGAGATTTCTTAAACTAATTAAGACAACATTAAAATGATGATCAGGCCGCTGCTACAACAACTTACCGGGCAATTCCCAAGGCTCTAATCCGCAGATGTCTTCAACTTCAGCAATAGCTTGGACCAGAGCATCACGGCCGAGGTTTTTGTTGTGGAGATAGTAATGGAGGAGTTCGAAATCAGTAGGGTGGAATCTGTAGCCAGTTAGGGTCAGTATTTTCTTCCACAAATAGTAACCAACTGCAACCCAGAAGAGGTAATAGCAATAGTAATTGCCAAATCGCTCTTCTTTGTTGGTAATGGGCTGAATGATTTGTTTTTGGTATTCCTTTTTGTTCCTCATTTGGTACAAGAAACAAAACAAAGAACAAGAAAGCGATAAAACAAGAGAAGCTGATAAAGAAATCGGATTTTTGGCTCGGAATTTTTGCTTGCTGTGTCTTAATCTTAAAACCTGGGTGGAGTTTATAGAGCAGAGCAGTGAAAACTGAAAACCGAGGAGTAGGAACTAAGTAGTGACTAGTGAGATAGCTCCTTGTGGAGTAAGATTCCAAGCGAGTGGACCCCAGCAAAACCGTGTTTACATTTTTCCAATTGGGAAATTTCCCATTGTTGATGGTCATGGCCCAAAAAAAAAAAAGTTCCATGGAGTGAAGAGCTTGGAGTGATGTTATAGGCTTAGATCATTTTTCCGACATGGCAAGGCCTTTTGACATCATTGAAAGGATGAAGAGTCAGCAAAGCTATATTAAACAAAGAGAAGGATCCAGAATTTTGACTAGCTGAGCAAAAATTTAAAACCATTGGTTTTTTTTTGGGCCGAAACCATTGGTTAAAATTTGGTTTTTATGTTTTTTAGTACCTTTTTTCCTTAAATTTTAGTAGTGTTTGGGATGAAGTTGCTCAGCGAGTGCAAGAGGCAAGAACGACCCCGCAAGCCTTAGCTCTTTCCTTTGGATGTCCCCCTTCACTGTCATCATCTTAACCCCATCTAGTCCCACAAAATCTCGAAAGTGGTAGTATTATTAATTAATTTTAGGAATTCTAGAACCTTCCATTGCCAAGTACTATGAATTCTAGAAATTCCAATACTATATTCTTCTTTCATATTCAACAAGTTTAATATTCAATCAAAGGGAAAAATATGCTTGGAGAGGAAGTGGCTTTTGTAATCAAACTATTTTACAATCTTATCTTATTTTACTACTAATATAAAATCACAAACTTAAAAATTCTAATTGAGAATTTCATAAATACCCTTAGGTTGTGTTTGGATGAAGATTTTTTAAAATTTTAAGACTTTTCAAAAGACAGGATTTTAAAATGCATATATTTGAAAAGATGGCTTTTAAATTATTTGGTTTGGATACATAATTTGTAGGTAGAAATCATAAGATATTTTGAAATTTTATAATAAAATTAAAAATTAATTATAGAAAATAATATTAAAATAAAAAATATGCAATATGGGTGTCATTAGATTTGTAAAAATGTATAGATTTTATTAATAAAATGTGAGAGTGAAAAAATGTATTTTAAGAATAAGTTTTTATCATGTAAGTTATAAAAATAAAAATGGTATGAAGAAAAAGGAAAGTTAATAAATATGGGTGGTTAGTTAAAAAGACAAGGATTTTTGAAAAAACACCATTGGAGAAGGATTTTGAAGAGAGGTTTTGGGCCCTCTAAAAATCTCTCTCCAAATTCTTTGGATATCTAAAAACCCAACTAATTTCTTGCCAAACCAAGAATTCTATTTTTAGATTTTACAAAATCCCTATTCAAATGAAAATCCTCATCCAAACACACTCTTAGTATTATAGTATAATAATTTTTTAATAAGTATTTTTTTAGTCATTTAATATTTTTTAATTTTTTTTAGATGATTCAACTTTTTTATTAATAATGGAAAGATATTGTAAATCTAATATTTAAAATTTTTAAATTATGGAAAGATATTAATAATCCACTATAATTGTAATTAATAATTTACTTCTAATAATTATTTTTCGATTATAATATATTTAATTATAATATTATAATTTATAGTCATGAAACTTTTTATTTTAATTAATAATGTAAATACAAAATATAATTACATTAATTTACTCCCTATAATTATTTGAAATACTTTTTTATTTATAATTTATATTGATTTAATTTAAATAAATTATGGGCATTAAGGAAAACAATTAGTTTAATACTTTACATGTTTAAAAAAGTTGGTCTTAACTCTTATGTCGAAGTTGTCAAGATTAAAGTTTCCTATGTCAAGGAAAAAAAATTGCTGGTTTACTTTCGTTCGCAAAGTTTCCCACAATTATAATTGAGTGACTTTCCAAAGCAGTGCTTCAATATTCTTTAAAAAAAATAAAAAAAAATTGTATTAATGCTTTACATCATCTAACCAAATCTCAACAACATTTGATTTAAGAATTTGTTATTACGAGCATTTGAATCTTGTTTCAATTTAACTAGAAATTAATTTAGAAAAAAATAAGAAATACGATATTAGAAGCGTGAAAAGTTCTCCAATCTTTTTGATGTTGAATTATATATTTTTATGAATATTTTAGCCAAAAATCGAGGAGAATCTTTTGTGCCAATTTTTGTAAAGTTTTAGCTGAAATCGTGTACTAACTAACCATCACGATTTTTCGCTAAAAACGTGTTCTGGAACTTGTCTCAATTTTGCATGATTTTTTTTACTCCGATACTACTTGAAAAATCAATATTCATCTAATCAAATCTTAGCCACATTAGATTTAAGGATTTTTTTTTTTACGATTATCTGAATCTTGTTTTGATTTAATTAGAAAATATTTCAGAAAAATAGGAAAAACGATATTAGAAACGTCAAAAGCCCTTCAGTCTTTTTGGCGTTGAAATATATATTTTTTATGAGTATTTTAGCCAAAAATTGAGCAATTATCTTTCAGCTCAATTTTTACGAAATTTAGCCGAAATTATGTAATAACCATCACAATTTTTGGCTAAAAAAAGCGTTCCGAGGCCCCGACTCAGTTTTGCATGATTTTTTGCACCAAGACTACTTGATATTTCCATATTAATCTAATCATATCTCAGCTACATTGGATTTAAAAATTTGTTTTACGAGTATCTGAATCTTGTTTCCATTTAATTATAAATTAATTCAGAAAAAGTATGAAAAACAATATTAAAAGCGTGAAAAGTCCCCAAATCTTTTTGGTGTTAAATTATATATATATATTATGAGTTTTTTATCCAAAAATTGAGGAAAAATTTTTCGGGTCATTTTTCCAAAATTTTAGCCAAAATCGTGAACGTTTAATCACGGTTTTTGGCTAAAAACCCATTTCGGGGCCTCGGCTCAGTTTTGAATGATTTTTGGCGTTGAGACTCGTTGAAATAACTATATTCATCTAATAAAATCTTATCCACATTGCATTTAAGGATTTGTTTTTACGAGCATCATTCTGAATCTTGTTTCGATTTAATTAGAAATTAATTCAGAAAAAATATGAAAAACGATATTAGAAGCATGAAAAGCCCTTTAATCTTCTTGGCATTGAATTCTATATTTTTTATGAGTATTGCGGCTAAAAAATAAGGAAAAATATTTCGGGTCAATTTTTGCAAAATATTAGCCGAAATCGTGTACCTTCACGTTTTTTTTTTTTTACTAAAAACGCATTCCGGACCATGGGTCAGTTTTACATGATTTTTAACGCAAAGACTCCTTGAAATATTTATATTAATCTAATTAAATCTCAGCCACATTGGATTTAAGGATTTGTTTTTTCGAGCATCTAAATCTTGTTTTGATTTAATTAGAAATTAATTCGAAAAAAGTAGGAACAACGATATGAAAAGCGTCAAAACTCCTCCAACCTTTTTGACTTTAAATTATATATTTCTTGACTATTTTAGCCATAAATTGAGGAAAAACTTTTCGGGTCAGTTTTTGCAAAATTTTAGTCGAAATCGTGTACATCAGGGTTTTGACTAAAAACGCGTTTTGGGGTCTCGACTCAATTTTGCATGATTTTTGGCAGAAAGACTCCTTAAAATATCTATATTCATGTAACCAAATCTCAGCCACATTGGATTTAAGGATTTGTTTTTACGAGCATCTAAATCTTGTTTCAATTTAATTAGAAGTTAATTCGTAAAAAAAAATGGAAAAACAATATTGGAAGCATGAAAATCCCGTCAATCTTTTTGGCGTTGACTTATGTATTTTTTTCTGAGTATTGTGGAAAAAACATGAGAAAAATTTTTTGGGATTAGTTTTAGCCAAAATCGTGTACTAACCCATCACAGTTTTTTTGGCTAAAAACGTGTTTCGGGACCCCGGCTTAGTTTTGAATATTTTTGGCAGAAAGATTCCTTGAAGTATCTATATTCATCTAACCAAATTTCAGTCGCATTGGATTTATGGATTTGATTTTACAACCATCTGAATTTTGTTTCGATTCAATTAGAAATAAATTCGGAAAAAATGGAAAAACGATATTAGAAGCGTGAAAATCCCGAGAATCTTTTTGGCATTGAATCATGTATTTTTTCTGAGTATTGTGGCAAAAACTTGCGGAAAAAATTTTCGGGTCAGTTTTTGGCTAAAAACGCATTTCGGGGCCCCGGCTAAGTTTTGCATGATTTTTGGCAGAAAGACACCCTGAAATATCTATATTCATCTAACCAAATCTCGGCCATATTGGATTGAAGGATTTGTTTTTACGAGCATCTGAATCTTGTTTCAATTTAATTAGAAGTTAATTCGTAAAAAAATGGAAAAACAATATTGAAAGCATGAAAATCCCGTCAATTTTTTTGGCGTTGAATTATGTATTTTTTTCTGAGTATTATGGAAAAAACTTGATAAAAAAATTTTTGGGATAGTTTTTAGCCAAAATTGTGTACTAACCCATCATAGTTTTTTGGCTAAAAACGCATTTCGGGGCCCCGAAATTTTGAATATTTTTGGCAGAAAGACTTCTTGAAGTATCTATATTCATCTAACCAAATCTCAGTCGCATTGGATTTAAGGATTTGATTTTACGACCATCAGAATCTTGTTTCGATTCAATTAGAAATAAATTCGGAAAAAATGGAAAAACGATATTAGAGGCGTAAAAAACCCTTCAAATTTTTTTCTTTGAATTATATATTTTTTCTATGTATTGTGGAAAAAAATTGCAGAAAAACTTTTCGGGTCACTTTTTAGCCGAAATCGTGTACTTAGCCATCACTGTTTTTGGCTAAAAACGCGTTTTAGGGCCCCGACTCAGTTTTGCATGATTTTTGGCTGAAAGATTCCTTGAAATATCTATATTCAACTAACAAAATCTCAGTTACAATGGATTTAAGGATTTGATTTTACGAGCATCTGTATTTTGTTTCGATTTTTCAGAAATAAATTTGAAAAAAAATTAGAAAAACGATATTAGAAGCATAAAAAACCCTTCAATGTTTTGTCTTTGAATTATATATTTTTTCTGCGTATTTTGACAAAAAATTGAGGAAATTATTTTTGGGTAAGTTTTTGCAAAATTTTAGCCTAAATCGTGTACATAACGTTCCTGGGCTCTGGCTTAATTTTGCATGACTTTTGACGTAAAGACTCTTCGAAATATTTATAATAATTGAACCAAATCCCAGCCGCATTTGATTTAAGGATTTGTTTTTAAGAGCATCTGAATCCTGTGTCGATTTAATTAGAAATAATTTCGAAAAAAATGAAAAAACGATATTAGAAACGTGAAAAACCCTTCAATCTTTTTGACGTTAAATTATATATTTTTTATAAGTATTGTTGCAAAAAAATTTAGAAAAACTTTTCGAGTCAGTTTTTTAGCAGAAATCGTGTACATCACGGGTTTTGGCTAAAAATGCGTTTCGGGGCCCTGACTCAGTTTTTGCATGAGTTTTGGCGTACAAACTCCTTGAAATATTTATATTCATCGAACCAAATCACAGCCACATTTGATTTAAGGATTTGTTTTTATAAGCATCTAAATCTTGTTTCGATTTACTTAGAAATTATTTCGAATAAAAGGGAAAAACGATATTAGAAGCATGGAAAACCTTTTAATTATTTTGGCGTTGAATTATATATTTTTTATGAGTATTGTGCTAAAAAGTTGAGAAAAAAAATTTCGGGTCAGTTTTTAACCGAAGTCGTGTATTAACCATCACATTTTTTAGCTAAAAATACGTTTTGGGGCCTCGGCACAGTTTTACATGGTTTTTGGTATAAAGATTCCTTGAAATATCTATATTATCTAACCAAATCACAACCATATTGGATTTAAGGATTTGTTTTTACGAGAATCTGAATCTTTTTTCGATTTCATTAGAAATAAATTAAGAAAAAAATGGGAAAACGATATTAAAAGCGTAAAAAACCCTTTAATTCTTTTCTCTTTGAATTATATATTTTTTCTGAGTATTGTGGCAAAAAAATTGAGGAAAAACTTTTCGGATAAGTTTTTGGAAAATTTTAGCCGAAATCGTGTACAGTCACGGTTTTTGGCTTAAAACGTGTTTCGGGACCCCGGCTCAGTTTTGCATGACTTTTGGTTGAAAGACTCCTTGAAATATCTATATTTTTCTAACCAAATCTCAGCCACATTGGATTTAAGGATTTGTTTTCACGAGCATCTGAATCTTGTTTCACTTTAATTAAAAATTAATTCGTAAAAAATGAAAAAATGATATTAGAAGTGTGAAAATCTCGTTAATCTTATTGTCGTTGAATTATGTATTTTTTCTAAATATTGTGGCAAAAATTTGGGAAAAAACTTTTTCGGGTAAGTTTTTAGCCGAAATCGTTTACTTAAAAAACCCTTCAAATTTTTTTTTTTGCGTTGAAATATATATTTTTTTCTGAGTATTGTGGAAAGAAGGTGAGGAAAATTTTTCAGGTCAATTTTTGAAAACTTTTAACCGAAATTGTGTATAAATCATCACGATTTTTGGCTAAAAACGTGTTATGGGGGCCCGGTTTAGTTTTGCATGACTTTTGGCGTAAAGACACCTTGAAATATTTATAATAATTGAACCAAATCCAAACCACATTCGATCTAAGGATTTTTTTAACGAGCATCTAAATCATGTTTCGATTTAATTAGAAATTATTTCGAAAAAAATGGAAAAATGAAATTAGAAGCGTGAAAAACTTTCAACCTTTTTGGCGTTGAATTATATATTTTTAATAAGTATTGTGGCGTACAATTTGTATTTTTTTTGTCTACGAATTATATATATTTTCTGATTATTGTTGCAAAAATTCAGTAAAAACATTTCAGGTCAGTTTTTCCAAAATTTTAGCCGAAATCGTGTACTTAACCATCATGGTTTTTGACTAAACACGTGTTTTGATACCCCGGCTCCGTTTTACATGATTTTTGGCAGAAAAACTCCTTGAAATATTTATATTCATCTAACCAAATCTCAGCCACATTGGAACTAAGGATTACGAGAATCTGAATCATGTTTCAATTTAATTAAAAATTAATTCGTAAAAAATGAAAAAACGATATTAGAATCGTGAAAATCCCGTTAATCTTATTGTCGTTGAATTATGTATTTTTTCTAAATATTGTTGCAAAAATTTGAGAAAAAAGTTTTTCGGGTAAGTTTTTAGTCGAAATCGTTTACTTAAAAAACCTTTCAATTTTTTTTTGCGTTGAAATATATATTTTTTTCTGAGTATTGTGGAAAGAAGGTGAGGAAAATTTTTCAGGTCAGTTTTTGAAAAATTTTAACAGAAATTGTGTATAAATCATCACGATTTTGGGCTAAAAACGTGTTATGGGGGCCCGGTTTAGTTTTGCATGACTTTTGGCGTAAAGACACCTTGAAATATTTATAATAATTGAACCAAATCCAAACCACATTCGATCTAAGGATTTTTTTTACGAGCATCTAAATCATGTTTCGATTTAATTAGAAATTATTTCGAAAAAAATGGAAAAATGAAATTAGAAGCGTGAAAAACTTTCAACCTTTTTGGCGTTGAATTATATATTTTTAATGAGTATTGTGGCGTATAATTTGTTTTTTGTCTACGAATTATATATATTTTCTGATTATTGTGGCAAAAATTGAGTAAAAACATTCCATGTCAGTTTTTGCAAAATTTTAGCCGAAATCGTTTACTAACCATCATGGTTTTTAGCTAAAAACGCGGTTTGGGACCCCGGCTCCGTTTTACATGATTTTTGGCAGAAAAACTCCTTGAAATATTTATATTAATCTAACCAAATCTCAGCCACATTGGAACTAAGGATTTGTTATTACGAGCATCTGAATCTTGTTTCAATTTAATTAAAAATTAATTCGTAAAAAATGAAAAAACGATATTAGAAGCGTGAAAATCTCGTTAATCTTTTTGTCGTTGAATTATGTATTTTTTCTAAATATTGAGGCAGAAATTTGAGAAAAAACATTTTCGGGTAAGTTTTTAACCGAAATCGTTTACTTAAAAAACCCTTCAAATTTTTTTTTTTGCGTTGAAATATATATTTTTTTCTGAGTATTGTGGAAAGAAGGTGAGAAAAAAATTTTTTCAGGTCAGTTTTTGAAAAATTTTAACCGAAATCGTGTAAAAATCATCACGGTTTTTTGCTAAAAACGTGTTATGGGGCCCGGTTTAGTTTTGCATGACTTTTGGCGTAAAGACACCTTGAAATATTTATAATAATTGAACCAAATCCAAACCACATTCGATCTAAGGATTTTTTTTACGAGCATCTAAATCATATTTCGATTTAATTAGAAATTATTTCGAAAAAAAATGGAAAAATGAAATTAGAAGCGTGAAAAACTTTCAACCTTTTTGGCGTTGAATTATATATTTTTAATGAGTATTGTGGTGTACAAATTTTTTTTTGTCTACGAATTATATATATTTTCTGATTATTGTGGCAAAAATTGAGTAAAAACTTTTCAAGTCAGTTTTTGGAAAATTTTAGCCGAAATCGTATACTAACCATCATGGTTTTTGGCTAAAAACGCTTTTTGGTACCCCGGCTCCGTTTTACATGATTTTTGGCAGAAAAACTCCTTGAAATATTTATATTCATCTAACCAAACCTCAGCCACATTGGAACTAAGGATTTGTTATTACGAGCATCTGAATCTTGTTTCAATTTAATTAGAAATTAATTCGTAAAAAATGAAAAAACAATATTAGAAGCATGTAAATCCCGTCAATATTTTTGGCATTGAATTATGTATTTTTTATGAGTATTGTGGCAAATAGTTGAGAAAATACTTTTCGGGTCAGTTTTTAGCCGAAATCGTATACCATCAAGGGGTTTTTTTTAATAAAAAAAACGCATTTCGGACCCCGGCTCAGTTTTGCATGATTTTTGGTAGAAAGACTCCTTGAATTATCAATATTTATCTAACAAAATCTCAGTCATATTGGATTTAAGGATTTTTTATTTATAAGCATCTGAATCTTGTTTCAATTTAATTAGAAATTAATTCGTTAAAAATGAAATAACGATATTAGAAGCGTGAAAATCCCGAGAATCTTTTTGGCGTTCAATTATGTATTTTTTATGAGTATTGTGGCAGAAACTTGAGAAAAAAAATTTTTATGGGTCAGTTTTTAGTCGAAATCGTGTACTAACGATCACGGTTTTTTTTTTCTAAAACAGTGTTTCAGGGCCCCAGCACAATTTTGCTTGATTTTCGGAAGAAAGACTCCTTGAAATATCTATATTCTTCTAACCAAATCTTAGTGTCATTGTATTTAAGGATTTAATTTTCCGAGGATCAGAATCTTATTCAGATTTAATTAGAATTAAATTCGGGAAAAAAAATTGAAAAACGATATTAGAAGCGTGAAAATCCCGAGAATGTTTTTCGCGTTGAATCATGTATTTTTACTGAGTATTGTGGCAAAAACTCGGGAATAAATTTTCGGGTCAGTTTTTAGCCGAAATCGTGTACTAACCATCACGGTTTTTGGCTAAAAACGCGTTTCGGGGCTCCGGTCAGTTTTGCATGATTTTTGGCAGAAAGACACCCTGAAATATCTATATTTATCTAACCAAATCTCAGCTACATTAGATTTAAAGATTTGATTTTACGAGCATTTGAATTTTGTTCAGATTTAATTAGAAATAAATTCGGAAAAAAATGGAAAATGATATTAGAAGCGTAAATAACCCTTTAATCTTTTTGTCTACGAATTATATATATTTTCAGTTTATTGTGGCAAAAAGTAGAGGAAAAACTTTTCGGGTCAGTTTTTGCAAAATTTTAGTTGAAATCGTGTATTAACCATCACGGTTTTTTGTCTAAAAACGTGTTTCGGGACCCCGGCACCGTTTTGCATGATTTTTGGCAGAAAAACTCCTTGAAATATATATCTTCATCTAACCAAATCTCAACCACATTGGAACTAAGGATTTGTTTTTACGAGCATCTGAATCTTATTTCAATTTAATTAGTAATTAATTCGTAAAAAAAAATGGAAAAACGATATTAGAAGCGTGAAAATCGCGTCAATATTTTTGGCATTGAATTATGTATTTCTTCTGAGCATTGTGGAAAAAATTTGAGGAAAAACTGTTTGGGTCAGTTTTTGCGAAATTTTAGCCGAAATCGTATACATTGCGTTTCGGGATTTCGGCTCAGTTCTACATGATTTTTTGCAGAAAGACTCCTTAAAATATCTATATTCATCTAACCAAATCTCAGTCGCATTGGATTTAAGGATTTGATTTTACGAGCATCTAAACCTTGTTCAGATTTAATTAGAAATAAATTCGGGAAAGAAAATGGATAAACGACATTAGAAGGGTAAAATACCTTTGGATTTCTTTGTCTTTGAACTATATATTTTCTCTGAGTATTGTAGCAAAAAATTAAGGAATAGCTATTCGTGTCAGTTTTTGCCAAATTTTAGCCGAAATCGTGTACTAACCATCACGATTTTTTTTGCTAAAAACGCGTTTTAGACCCTGGCTCAGTTTTTTCATGATTTTTGGCAGAAAGACTCCATTGAATTCTTTTTATACATCTAACCAAATCTCAGTCGCATTGGATTTAAAGATTTGATTTTACGAGCATCTGAATATTGTTAAGATTTAATTAGAGATAAATTCGGCGAAAAATTGAAAAACGATGTTAGAAACGTGAAAATCCCGAGAATATTATTGGCGTTGAATTATGTATTTTTTTCTGAGTATTGTGGCAAAAGCTTGTGGAAAAAATTTTCGGGTTAGTTTTTAGCCGAAATCATGTAATACATCATGGTTTTTGGCTAAAAACACGTTTCGGGGCTCCGGCTCAGTTTTAAATTATGTCAGAAAGAGACCCTGAAATATCTATATTCATCTAACCAAGTCTCAGTCGCATTAGATTTAAGGATTTCATTTTTCAGACATCTTAATCTTGTTTCGATTTAATTAGAAATAAATTCAAGAGAAAATGGAAAAACGATATTAGAAACATAAAATACCCTTCATTTTTTTTGTCTTTGAATTATATATTTTTTAAATTATTTTGGCAAAAATTTGAGGAAAAACTTTTCGTGTCAGTTTTTGCGAAAATTTAGCCGAAATCGTGTACTGACAATCACGGTTTTAGGCTAAAATTGAATTTCGAGATACCAGCTCAGTTTTGCATGATTTTTGGCATAAAGACTCCTTGAAATATCTATATTCATCTAATCAAATTTCAGTCGCATTAAATGTAAGGATTTGATTTTACGAGCATCTGAATCTTGTTCAGATTTAATTAGAAATAAATTCGGGGAAAAAAATTGAAAAACAATATTAGAACGTAAAATACCCTTCAATTTTTTGTCTTTTAATTATATATATTTCTGTGTATTATGGGAAAAATTGAGGAAAAGCTTTTCGTTTCAGTTTTTGCAAAATTTTAGCCGAAATCGTGTACAAACCTCGGCGTAGTTTTGGCTAAACTATCACGATTTTGGGCTAAAAATGCGTTTTAGACCCCGGCTCAGTTTTGCAGGATCTTGGGCGTAAAAACTCCTTGAAATATCTATATTCATTTAACCAAATCTCAGTCGCATTGGATTTACGGATTTGATTTTACGAGCATCTGAATCTTGTTCAGATTTAAGAAATAAATTCGGGAAAAGAAATTGAAAAACGATATTAGAAGCGTGAAAATCCCGATAATCTTTTTGGTGTTGAATTATGTATTTTTTCTAAATATTGTGGCAAAAACTTGCGAAAAAAATTTTCGGGTCAGTTTTTAGCCGAAATTGTGTACTAACCATCATGATTTTTGGCTAAAAGCGCGTTTCAGGGCCCGACTCAGTTTTGCATGATTTCTGGCAGAAAGACAACCTGAAATATCTATATTCATCTATCCAAATCTCAGCCACATTGGATTTAAGGATTTGATTTTACGTGCATCTGAATCTTGTTCATATTTAATTAGAAATAAATTCAAGGAAGAAAATGGAAAAATGATAGTAGAAGCATAAAGAAAACCCTTCAATTTTTTTGTCTTTGAATTATATGTTTTTTCTGAGTATTGTGGCAAAAATTTGAGGAAAACTTTTCGACTAAGTTTTTGCGAAATTTTAGCCGAAATCGTGTACTAACCATCACAGTTTGTTGGCTAAAATTGAGTTTTGGGATCCCGTCTCAATTTTGCATGATTTTTTGCAGAAAGACTACTTGAAATATCTATATTCATCTAAGCAAATCTCAGTCGCATTGGATTTAAGTATTTGATTTTACGAGCATTTGAATCTTGTTCATATTTAATTAGAAATAAATTCGGGAAAAAAATGGATAAACGATATTAGAAGCATCAAAATACCCTTCAATTTCTTTGTCTTTGAATTATATATTTTTTCTGAGTATTGTGGCAAAAAATTGAGGAAAAACTTTTCGTGTAAGTTTTTGCAAAATTTTAGCCGGAATCGTCTACTAACCATCACGATTTTTTTGCTAAAAACGAGTTTTAGACCCCAGCTCAGTTTTACACGATTTTTGGCAGAAAGACTCCTTGAAATATTTATATTCATATAAGCAAATCTCAGTCGCATTGGATTTAAGGATTTGATTTTACGAGCATCTGAATCTTGTACATATTTAATAGGAAATAAATTTTGGGAAGAAAATGGATAAACGATATTAGAAGCGTAAAATACCCTTCAATTTCTTTGTCTTTGAGTTATATTTTTTTCTGAGTATTGTGGCAAAAATTTGAGGAAATACTTTTCGGCTTAGTTTTTGTGAAATTTTAGCCGAAATCGTATACTAACTATCACGGTTTTAGGCTAAAATTGCGTTTCAAGATACCGACTCAGTTTTGCATAATTTTTGGCAGAAAGACTTCTTGAAATATCTATATTCATTTAATTTTAGGCTAAATTGGATTTAATTTTATGAGCATCTGAATCTTGTTCAGATTTAATTAGAAATAAATTCGGGAAAAAATTGAAAAACGATATTACAAGCGTTAAAATCATGAGAATCTTTTTGGCGTTGAATTATGTATTTTTTATGAGTAAATACTTTTCGGGTTAGTTTTTAGCCGAAATCGTGTACTAACTATCATGGTTTTTAGCTAAAACGCGTTTCGGGGGCCCGATTCAGTTTTGCACGATTTATGACAGAAAGACACCCTGAAATATCTATATTCATCTAACCAAATCTCAGCCGTGTTGGATATAAGGATTTGATTTTACGAGCATCTGAATCTTGTTTCAATTTAATTAGAAATAAATTTAAGAAAAAAAATGGAAAAACGATATTAGAAGCATAAAAAAACCCCTTCAATTTTTTTGGCTTTGAATTATATATTTTTTCTGAGTATTGTGGCAAAACTTTGAGGAAAAACTTTTCGCGTCAGTTTTTACGAAATTTTAGCCGAAATCATATACTATCCATCACGTTTTTAGGCTAAAATTGTATTTTGGGATCCCGACTCAGTTTTGCATTATTTTTGGGAAAAAGACTCTTGGAAATATCTATATTCATCTAACCAAATCTCAGTCGCATTGGATTTAAGGATTTGACTTTACGAGCATCTGAATCTTGTTCAGATTTAATTAGAAATAAATTCGGGAAAGAAAATGGATAAACGATATTAGAAGCGTAAAATACCCTTCAATTTGTTTGTCTTTGAATTATATATTTTTTCTGATTATTGTGGCAAAAAAATTGAGGAAAAGCTTTTCGTGTCAATTTTTGCAAAATTTTAGTCGAAATCGTCCACTAACCATCACAATTTTTAGCTAAAAATGAGTTTTAGACCCCAGCTCAGTTTTGCACGATTTTTGGCAGAAAGACTCCTTGAAATATCTATATTCATCTAAGCAAATCTCAGTCGCATTGGATTTAAGGATTTGATTTTACGAGCATCTGAATCTTGTTCATATTTAATTAGAAATAAATTCAGGAAAGAAAATGGATAAACGTTATTTGAAGCGTAAAATACCCTTCAATTTCTTTGTCTTTGAATTATATATTTTTTCTGAGTATTGTGGCAAAAAATTGAGGAAAAGCTTTTCGTGTCAGTTTTTGCAAAATTTTAGCCGAAATCATCTACTAACCATCACGATTTTTGGCTAAAAACGCGTTTTAGACTCCGGCTCAGCTTTTCATGATTTTCAGCAGAAAGACTCCTTAAAATATCTATATTCATCTAACCAAATCTCAGTCGCATTGGATTTAAGGATTTGATTTTATGAGCACCTGAATCTTGTTCAGATTTACTTAGAAATAAATTCGGCAAAAAAATTGAAAAACGATATTAGAAGCGTGAAAATCCCGAGAATCTTTTTAGCGTCGAATTATGTATTTTTTATTAGTATTGTGGCAAAAAATTGCGGAAAAAATTTTCGGGTTAGTTTTTAGTCGAAATCGTGTACTAACCATCACTATTTTTAGCTAAAAACGCATTTCGAGGCACGGCTCAGCTTTGCATGATTTATGGCAGAAAGACACCCTGAAATATTCATCTAACCAAATTTCAGCCGCATTGGATTTAAGGATTTGATTTTACGAGCATTTGAATCTTGTTTCGATTTAATTAGAAATAAATTCAAGAAAAAATGGAAAAACGATTTTTGAAGCATAAAATACCCTTCAATTTTTTGTCTTTGAATTATATATTTTTTCAGAGTATTGTGGAAAAAATTTGAGGAAAAACATTTCGAGTCAGTTTTTGCAAAATTTTAGCCGAAATCGTGTACTAACCATCACGGGTTTTAGGCTAAAATTGCGTTTCGGGATCCCGGTTCAGTTTTGCATGATTTTTGGCAGAAAGACTCCTTGAAATATCTATGTTCATCTAACCAAATCTCAGTCACATTGGATGTAAGGATTTTATTTTACGAGCATCTGAATCTTGTTCAGATTTAATTAGAAATAAGTTCGGGAAAGAAAATGGATAAACGATATTAGAAGCGTAAAATACCCTTCAATTTCTTTGTCTTTGAGTTATATTTTTTTCTGAGTATTGTGGCAAAAATTTGAGGAAATACTTTTCGTGTCAGTTTTTGCAAAATTTTAGACTAAATCGTCTACTAACCTTCATGATTTTTTGCTAAAAATGCGTTTTAGTGTCCGGCTCAGTTTTTAAAGATTTTCGGCAGAAAGACTCCTTGAAATATCTTTATTCATCTAACCAAATCTCAGTTGCATTGGATTTAAAGATTTGATTTTACGAGCATCTAAATCTTGTTCAGATTTAAATAGAAATAAATGCGGGAAAAAAATAGAACAACGATATTAGAAGCGTGAATTATGTATGTATTTTTTTTCTGAGTATTGTGGCAAAAACTTGCGGAAAAAATTTTGGGTCAGTTTTTAGCCGAAAATCGTGTATTAACCATCACGGTTTTTGGCTAAATATGCATTTCGGGACCCCGGTTTAGTTTTGCATGAGTTCTGGCAAAAAACACCATGAAATATCTATATTCATCTAACCAAATCTCAACCACATTGGATTTAAGGATTTTATTTTACGAGCATTTGAATCTTGTTCAGATTTAATTAGAAATAAATTCGGGAAAAAAATGAAAAACGATATTAGAAGCGTAAAAAACCCTTCAAATTTTTTTGTCTACGAATTATATATATTTTCTGGTTATTGTGGCAAAAAAAATTGAGAAAAAACTTTTCGGGTCAATTTTTACAAAATTTTAGCCAAAATCATGTAATAATCTGAATCTTGTTTGAATTTAATTAGAAATTAATTCGTAAAAAATGGAAAAACGATACTAAAAGCGTGAAAATCCCGTTGGCATTGAATTATGTATTTTTTTCTGAGCATTGTGGCAAATACTTGAGAAAAAACTTTTCGGGTCGGTTTTTTTGCAAAAAAACGCATTTCGGGACCTCGGCTTAGTTTTGCATGATTTTTTGTAGAAAGACTCCTTGAATTATCAATATTTATCCAACCAAATCTTAGCCGCATTGGATTTAAGGATTTGATTTTACGAGCATCCGAATCTTGTTCAAATTTAATTAGAAATAAATTCGGGAAAATATGAAAAACGATATTAGAAGCGTAAAAAAACCCTTCAATTTTTTTGTCTACGAATTATATATATGTTTTGATTATTGTGGCAAAAAATTGAGGAAAAACTTTTCGGGTCAGTTTTTGACTAAAAACGTCTTAACCCCGACTCAATTTTGCATGATTTTTTGTGCTAAAACTACTTGAAATATCTATATCATCTAATCAAGTCTCAAGCATATTGGATTTAGTGATTTGATTAAATATGAAACAAAATTTTGATTAATTTATTCTCAATAATTTGTAAAAATTTAGAGAATTTTAATCTTTTCAAAATTAAATTTGACATTATATTGCATAATATGTTACTTAAAATATGTTTCAATCAAAATTTCAACACGTTGCAAATTACTAGTCTTATATAAGTATTTGGAAGAACTTTTCCAAATAAAAAACAATTGGATTTATATATAGGATAATTATTTGATACACTGGCGGTGTAAATTTTGGACTCCACAAGCGGGTTGTGGGGTTGACATATGTTCATTTTTTTAATTAATTAAGTTTTAAATATTTCAATCTAGTCCTTAGAGGACACATGTCACCCTTCAGGACCCGCTTGTATAGTCTATTAAACTCCACTGACGGTGTATTGTATAATTTGCCTTATATTTAATACATTGTCAGTAGAGTTTAACAGACTACACATGCGAAAGTTAAGGATTGAAATGTGTCCTTTAGGGTATAGTTTTAAAAACTAAACTAATTCTAAAAATATGTATATGTCAACTCCTCAGCCCGCTTATAGAGTCCAAAATTTACACTGTTGTATCAAATAAGTATCCAAAATAATTTCCTTTAATCTTTGGTATTTACTTTGTTCGTACAATATGATGTAAAAATTTATGTTTATATAAGCAGCCCATTCTAGAAAATAAGGCCCATAAACACTTCCTCTTCTTTTGTTTAAAAGGCCCATCAACACTGAACCAACATAATACCAGTCCTCTTTATCCTTAACAATGCAGCCCATTTCTCGTTTTTGATACTAGTAAGGCAATATGACCGAAGGAAAACAGAAAGGGGTGGTGGCGCAGTTGGCTAGCGCGTAGGTCTCATAGCTTGTTGAGTGATCCTGAGGTCGAGAGTTCGAGCCTCTCTCACCCCAATTCTTTTTCCTTTCTCTAGATTTAAGAACATTTTTCTTTTTGCATGTTACTGAATGGTTGGGAGAAACACTTTAATTTTAATAGACCGTGCAATCATCAAATCGATATATAAGAAGTGAGAACTAAAGACAGGCATAAAGCAAAAGAAAAATCTAACAGAAGGCCAACGTGAAGAAACTCTGTCATTCTCGCAAGGCAGTACAAAGATACAGATGCCCTACTTGGGAGCAGCATTTGTTATACTTCTTGTGGAATAAGGACATGAAATACATTGTGATTTAGGAAGTCTCCCAACTAGATTTATTATAGTAGGCTGCGTTAATTATCACACCTTTGCCTAGTTGCCTCGGTAGAATATGCCCTCACTTATTCCTTTAGGTTCAAAGCAGAAAAAGGTACGAAAATAAAGTATGCCTAGAACTGCATAAACATAGTACAGTATTGGTAAATAGGATCATAATTAGAAGGGGATTTATGCAGGAAAGTGGAGGCCCTTTTCATCACTGTCAGATCAGTTGACCAAACCACATGCATCTTCAGGCTCATTCTTGGCATAGGTTTCCCCTGCCAATTTCTGGTTTATGTTAGGTTTGATAACATCATTTCCCTTTTGGAGTATATATATATATATATATCCATCGTAGTGTCATTTTCTTCAATATATCTTTAACCTGCAAAAGGAATCAGTGCAGCAAATTACAATCTCAGAACAAATCATGGCTTTCAAAATTAAAGAACTAGCTTCACTACAAAAAATAAGGATAATTATATTGGTTTTGATGAATGCTGGTTATTCTCTCACCTTGTGTTGAGAGGGTATATTCCTTCCTTATTTCGCTGCATCGAAATCCCCTTGACACTAGGTTCATTCATTTTTCTGTTATGAGCTTTTCGTTGATTATGAGGCTTGTAAATTCTTGTAGCAACAGGCACATCTGCAGCATAGTCAAAAGGGGGAGCACTCCCTTTTCTAGATTCATTAAGAATGCCTAACCTCCTCTCACTTGCAAGCAGATTATGGTCCATTGCAAATAAAGTTACATTTGTTGCTTCAACCAATGAAATTTCTAGGAATTTGTTTGAATCAGTAAGAACAAACATGCTTGAAATACTGAGTTCCTTGCCATACTGTAACATGTATAAATCAACATAAGTCATGCATACCAAACAAATTTTAGAATTCTAACCTTCAAATTCTCGTCCACACAGCATAGAAAACGATAATCAACTAAAGAAAAGGTAATAGGCAAAGGATTAACCCCTTATCCATGCTTTCAGTCACAACAATTTTCTTCAACAAAATCAATTTGTAGATATTTTTTTTATTATTTTGAGGCAAACTTTTCACCCTTACTTGGGGTGGACAGACTGATTATCATTCCATAAAACATAATAACAATGTTATGTGATGCATAACCAGCTCACATTCAAGATGCTGCAATGATTAATTTCTATGGAATCAAATTGAGTGCATGAGCTATTAGATTAAAGGCCTTTTCTTTACCCGTGCTTGAGACACTTCAGTTTCTGTGACACCATCTAATCCACTGTCATCAACGCGTAGTCGTTTCCTGGATGACTCTTCCAGGTTGCCAGCAAGCAAGCCAGAGCTCTCAACCCCGACAACAAGTTGATTGCTTCCTTCATCAGGGTAGGCATCATTCTCATCGACCAAAAGATTATTCCAAAACTCATCATCTTCTTCATTGGCACTAGATTGATTTTGAACCCCATCAAAGTCATCATTAAAACCAGAAAAATTTGAGGAGTTATCACAAGAAGGCACATGCTCCGCTTGCATGTGTGGTAGTAGTGTTGAAGAGTGTAACTCATCATCTTCTTCATTGGCACTAGATTGATTTTGAACCCCATCAAAGCCATCATTAAAACCACAAAAAACAGAGGAATTATCACAAGAAGGCACATGCTCTCCGTGCATGTATGGTAGTAGTGTTGAAGAGTGTAACTCATCATCCTGTTCATTGGTGCTAGATTGATTTTGAACCCCATCAAAGTTCCCATTAAAACCACAAAAAACAGAGGAATTATCACAACAAGGCACATGCTCTCCGTGCATGTCTGGTAGTAGTGTTGAAGAGTGTAACTCATCATCATGTTCATTGGTGCTAGATTGATTTTGAACCCCATCAAAGTTCCCATTGAAATTATAGGACGATAAGGCAGCATTGCAAGGGGGCGCCTCCTCTCCAGACATTTGTGGTTTTTGTGCAGAAGCAACCTCATCAGAGCCATTTGTCTCATCCAGTTCAGTCAGTAGATCATTAACATTGATTTTCATGGAATTCTGCATTCATATAAGAAGTTTAGTCAAGGAACTTACACCACGGAGGGCATGACACTCAATAGAAAGCTTCATAATTGGCATCTTACATTAGAATCGTTGTCATCTTCAACATTACTTGGCTGATCTTCTTCTCCACTTAAAAGGCCAGCCTTCTCATCATGTTTTCTCTTCAATTTGCAGAGAAAAATACCCTTCTGTACAAAGAGAAGTCCAAAATATGTCATATATTAAAGTCCAAACTAAATCTGACAAAATTAGAAGACTTGGAAACTATACCTAAGTCTGCTAATCATAATAAAAGATACAGAGCAACAAATTAAGCTGTGCTACGAAATTTAAGAAATTGAAATAAAACTCTTAAAAGATAAATTATATCCAATTTGAAACCCCAATAGTTCTTCAAAACAAAATTCTCTAGAGACCAATGGAAAATTTCAACGGTGAGAAAGATGCTTTCTTCCTTTCACAAAGAAATAAATGATTAAAGAAAAACAGAACCACTCAGGCAGGATTCAAATAAAAATATGAACTTGATAAAACCTACATAATGATTGATTTGCAAACACTAACACTTGAACATCGGTGAAACCAAAGAGAAATTGAAATAAGTTCAAGTGTATTAGTAGTGAAGTAATTCAGAGTTAGCATAGAAGAACATACTTGGTTAGGAAGAGTATCAGGCAGA
This sequence comes from Corchorus capsularis, assembly GCA_001974805.1. Classification (NCBI taxonomy): domain Eukaryota; kingdom Viridiplantae; phylum Streptophyta; class Magnoliopsida; order Malvales; family Malvaceae; genus Corchorus; species Corchorus capsularis. Next base: position 46,081 of record AWWV01012835.1, read on the forward strand.
TTATACTCGTGTATGACCCAAGGAGTCCACTTTCCCTTAGGACGGCCCTGATAGAAAACCAAAGTCTTTTTGGTACCGATTCCAACGTTGGCCTTTATACGCCGATGCTTGCCCGTTAATTTCCAGTATCCAAGCTTGGTTGTCCTATTGACCCGTCTACACTGGTTTCTTTGACAGAAAAGATACCAGACTTGATCGTTGGATCTTTGAACTGAAAACCCTGTAAAACAAAAACCAAAAAATAAAATAAAATAAAATAAAACCCAACAAATCAAACATATAAGAGACAAAAAGCCAAACCCATATCTAAAAAAAGGGACGAGAAAACAAAGATGAACTCAGAACTTACTAGTTAATTCTTCAGGTTCCCAGTCGCAGATGTCGCCATGGACATCACCAATAGCTTGGACAGCAGAATCACGGTCGAGTGCCTTATTCCATAGATAATGATCGACGAGTTCCTTATCAGTTGGGTGGAATCTGTATCCCACCGTGTCGTTGCAGCAACAGCTGCTCATCTCATCACACAATTGGAAGAGAATCAAGAAGAAGGGCAAATCAACAAGAAGACAGTATGAAGAAACAGTACAAAATCTTACTAATTCATGCTATGATGATATGTAAATACTTTTGCTCTGTCTCTATGAGTATGAGGAGAAAAGAAAAAGAGTTGGGAGAAAAAAATGAAACTTTATAGGCTAAAACTCCTTCCTTGGGAAGTTGTGCAATAGTAACTAAGATTCTATTTACGTGTGGGTCCCAAAACCGACCAATGGAACTAGGAGTACTAGAACTTTTATTGCATTTGAGTTAGGCATTAACCAGATTGTGTCATGTCTGCTCTCACGAGTCACAAATGTCAAAGTAAAACTGTAAAATGTAAAACCCCAGACCCAGAGGATGTTCTGTTTCTGGTTTCTTTTGACAAATTTCAACTGTTGGTTTGTTGGTGGTCGACGCCTAAAACAAGGAATTCAGTTTAGCTTTGGGATTTTGAAACTTTGCAGCTTCAGCATAAAGATCCATTGCTTTTTAACTCATCGCACACAAATGAAGTGATCCACACAACTTATGTTTATTATTACAAAACAAAATATATTAGTACTTGTACTTTACATTTAAGTCCAAACACCAAAATCCTGAAATTATCATAATAACTACAGATATTATCAGTTCACTGTAAATGATAAATACTTTCTATGGTGATTCCAATTTGAGACGCAAGCCAAAAGATGTGTAGAGTCTAGAACCTACAACATGACCATTCGTCTCTCCAGTCTTGGAATACCTCAAACATTTGCAACATAACTTCCCTAATGATAAATATGACCAAAATCACGCCCAAAAGTACATTTCCAACATATACTAGTGGTGGTTTTGGTGTGCACTTGCATCTTGGCTGGGACGTCTCCACGACATTGAAAGTATTTTTTCTACTGCTGCCAGCAGACCCGTTAAATCTCGAGTTCAAATCCGATTTTGCATTCCTGCGTCCGTTATCCACTTTTCGGTCTTTGTTAGACTGCACTGTGGATTTCCTGTTCCGGACATGTTCAACTACAGCACGACGTTCACCAGTCCATGTCTGCAAAGGGAAATCATATATAGAATAGAAACAGCAGTTAAAAATGAATGTTGTGTAATAAAGAAAGCATAATCGTTGCAATCCAGATTTGAAGCTGTTCAGTTTCCTTCATTACAGACACAGTGTTGAATTAACTAACCATGTCATTCCCTGACTGCAATATGTATTGGACCCCTTCAGGATGCCCCTGCTCCACCGGCTTGTGGGACTTGAAGGTTCTTGAGTTAACAACAGACCATTCCTCCTTGAGCAATTCAAGATCATTGGGTTCTAATTTCCCTGACTGCAATTCATACATTACAGGATGCCCCTGCACCACCGACTTGTGGGATTTTGGCTTAACAGACCTTTCCTCCTTGGGCAATTCAAGATCATTGATCCGGTGAGTAGTCATTGTTGCAGAGTCGACAGTGGAATCCATTATCAGGATGTCATCATGATGGAACTCATTTTCCAGTCGGTTCTGATTGTATCCTTCCGAATAGCCATGGCTGATCCCATCAGACATCGAAAGGACGCAATCATACTGTTACAAAAGATAGCAGAGAGGAATATATGTCAAATTTTCTAGTCTCCACATGAAATGAAACTCTAAGGAAGATGAAAGGATATCTATAATAATTACACTGCAAGGACCGCAGCAAAGCAACATTGTGTATGACCCTCTTGAAGACGCCGACACAACTAAAAAACTTTCAATTCCCTGGAGACTATAAAGACACTATAGGAGAACAATAACATCATTGTAGGTAACTCTAGTAATAACTGTAATAATATGTGACACTTGCATTTTTGTTGCCAGACAGACTAAATTCCAGCAATTGTTCTCCTATAGTTCTGACTGACTGTTTTTACTCACCGTTGGAGAGATATTCTCCAACGTTAAATACTGATGAATGATTCTTTACCAATATATTATTCTCCGCATGGTCCAGTGTGCTGTAATCTGAGACTGAGAGAAGAGAGGATCCATGAGTCCCTTCATAAGGGTATTTATCTTGGAAAGGAAACGTGTAACGCATGAAAACCATTTCCTGCTCCGTGGTGTTATCATTAAAATGATTTGGCAACTCATCCTCCTCATTATCAATCAATCCATCAGGTGACGGGAGATCCTCTAACGAGAGAACATCTTCTTCCATCGGAACCAGGCCATTCTTGGCGGTGCCACTTGATGGTGGAAGATCACATTCAAACAAACCGAACTCATGCCAAGGAATACCCTCTGATTCCATTTGTGTCTGCATAGCTAATGCGAAATCATAATCCTCACTGTAACCCATATTATTCGGCTGTAGTTGAGGAGGCGTCTGAGTAAGAATCATTGATAAAACAAGCATTAATTTATGCATACAACTCTTCATACGTATGTATGAAATGAAAACATGTACATTCTCAATTCTCACCTCCATAGGTGCAACCCCAACTGAATTACTTTGGGAACTAGAATTCGTCAAATGGGAACTTGACAGACCACTATTTGAGGTTGCATTTTCAGGCTTTTCGGGAACTTTTCTCCTTAAGACACCGACCACATAATTATTCTCCTATGGAAGTTTAAGGACAAAAAACAAGAGCTCACAGGTTAGGTTGCTCTGCCATCAATTGTGAACGGCAGCAAGACCCCCAAAAAAAACTGCATTAAGTATGTATTGAATTGAACTATAGTGTTCTAAAATGAAATCCATGTTTCCCCCATGGAAAGCTTGTAGCTTGAAGTAAAACCGCGGAGTCCAACTAAAAATCCCAAATTTAGTAAGTAAAGACACAACATCACAAGTAATTAAGATGTGAGCAAATGATCTTCCAATTTCGAAAACATAACAATCTCCATGATCTCTGAAGGAACATAGTAATAACTTGCAAAGAGCAACCAAATCACTCACCATGCACATATATATAAACAGAGCAAAAGCTGAAAAAAGTTGATGGGATTTTCAAGTCCCCCCCCCCCAATTATGATAAAGATGTCATGTGTCTATGGAGAGTGCACGAATTTTTACCGCATTAGGAGGAATGGAGGCCGGAGTGGCACGGTACTCGTGGATGACCCACTCGGATTTGACCCCACGGGGGGTACGTCCTTTATAGAAAACCAAAGTCTTCTTGCTACCAATCACTCTAGCTCCATCCTTGATCACCCGATCCTGTCCCGTCGATTTCCAATATCCAGCCTCCGTTATCCTCTCGGTTTTTCCCTGAGAAATCTTGTTGAGTTTATAGAAGAAGAACCACTCTGGATATCTCGACTCTACTTTAGACAGGGCTGTTCCAACAAAAACCCATTTTCAAGAAAACAAAGTTAAAAGCATATAAAAACCATGAAAATAAACATTAAGATGAAATGGAACTAGAATTTAGTTTACCGGGTAAATCCCAGGGTTCTTGCTTGAGGAGGTCGACCTCTCCGATATGGTGAGTGAGATGGTGATTTCCAATCATCTTATTCAAAAGGAAATGACTGATGATTACTTCATCTGGTGGAAGAAATCTGAAACCAATTTCGAGGAGTACCATCTTATTACTATTATTACTACCCTCTAAATCTAATAAAGGAAAACAGAACAGAACAGAGAGGAAAATCTTTTGCTTGTTTGTTTTCCCTGAAGTAGCAGGAGAGAAGAGTGTGCTGGAGTGAAGAGGAATTAATGATTAATTGACTTTGGGAAATTTATGGTCTTCGGCTAATGGCTAATGGGCATTGGCTCATCTCATGGCTCATGCTTAATTGGGAAGATACATGGGATGGGCCCTTCACCCTTACGTTGCGCTGCCCCTGGTCGAATAATTCGAGTTTACGAGTTTGGACAGTGATTGGATTGCGTCAACTCAACTCAACTCTATGTCCAAAAGGGAGTTTTCATCGTCAGTCATCACACTGTCCGTACGATCTTCATTCCCGTGTTAATACCGAGTTATGTTTTGTCTTGTGGAATGTGAGGGTCTAAGAATCTTCCATAGTTTCATTACCGATTTTAACCTGAGAATCTAGAATCTTCTATTGTTTTTTCATTTCTTTTTTTTTTTTTCTTTTTTTTTTCTTTCATGCATCCTATTGGTTAGAGCTGTCAAAATCTGACCCGAATCCGATAACCCGCCCAACCCGATTTGACCAGAAAAAGTAAACGACCGAACCCACCCGACCTGAGAGCCGACGAACCCGTGACCCGAATGACTCGCAACCCAGATGACCCGAGACCCGAATGACCCGTAACCCAGATGACCCGAAACCCCTCGCTGACCCATCATGCAAAAGGTACGCTGCGATCATAAACATCGTAAGGTGCTGCTCTTCGCAAATCCCAGCATACCCCTGAACCTCTTAACATTACACCACTGAATCCCTAATCCTTTGCTTGTTGTGCAGTGACAGTCCCTTTCTTTATAGTTCGACTAAGTGACTTCGTAACCTTAACGTACTTTCTTTCTTACTTTAGCATGGCAGCATGAATTTCTCTTGCCGTAGCTACAATATTTGAAACCGTATGATCAGCCAACTCTGAAAGCTTGGCTTGATAATTAAATAAACCCGGTATTACTAATTGAATATCGATCCCCCTATTGCGATTAAGGGAGCGGGAATCGGCTCTTTACTCTACTGAAACGTACTTACCTGTTGGCGCGTATCAACTGATTTATCTTCACATTATGAAAGAGTTGGAAGGCCTTTGAATCAGAAGCCCTAGACCAGACCAACTCGCTTCAGACTCACTTTCCAGCTCACAATTGAGAAAATGTTCCACTGTTTTATCAGTCAATTGGATACCTACTTGAAAGCTATACTCTCTCATGAACTGTCACCTCTGTTAACAGGTCTGGCTGCTCAAGCCTCGGAATGAGTTAAGCTTAAGAAAGGCTATTGTAGCTTACAGCTGCAAGCCCAGCAAGTGACGTTGCGTCCAATTCTTCAGAGAATTATTGGTCCTTATCCGAATAGTTTTTGGAGGTCCTATCATCTTTGTCGCCTAGCTACATACGGTATTCAGCTTGTTCGCTTGTCGTTTCTAAGGTCAGCGCTAACTAAAGCTTGTGAGCCGCCAGAAACATAGGATTGGCGAGTTGACGGAGCCCTCTAATCAGCCTATTTTTATTTTAGGTGTGCATGAGGTCTCATTCAATTGTGATGACCCTTATGCTTTCGTCTGACTCCCCCTCTGTGAGCAGATTGAGGGCATCAATCAACATATAGATATAAAGGAAGGGCTCTTTAGCTTGCTCCGACAGAGGTCCCCATCCCCCTTAGCTGCGAGCCCATACCCCTATAATAATGGTAGAGTAAGGGATGGCCCTAAAGCGGAATTGACCGGTGGCGGTCGGTCGAAGCTCCAGTAGGCAGCCCAATTCAAGAGCCAAAGTTGAAAAAGGAAAACCTGCTGCAATCGGGTATCGCAGAGCCTAAAACCTATTAGTTCTTTCGAAGCGTACTTGCATAATCGGTTGTGCTATCATCCGCAGTTTAAGAAGAAACAACTATTTCACATCAATCCTAAATTCCCTTACTAATAATATAGACTAAGCCACATATGGTCACCCCAGGAGCAACCATTCATGGTCATTATGGAGAAATCCTTCACGGAGGAGAAAAAATGACTTACATTTCTATATGAAAAATCGAGATCTGGTGATATAACTCAAAGTGTTCCAAAAGTGGAACGGATGTTCGAAGTTCGTTCGATTAATTCAATATCGATGAACCTAAAAGAAAGATTTGAGGGTTGGAGCGAACATATGACAGGCGCTTCAAAGAAGCCCTTGAGGGTTGGGGTTGAGTTAACCATAGCGCAAAGCCGTCTCTCTTTGAAGAAAAAAAAAAGGCTTTCCCGATCCCAAGGGGTGCAGCTTTACTTGGTGTAAAAAAAGGCAAGGGCTTGCTGGAAACTTTCCTTGGAAACTTATACAACGCACGAAACACAGCTGAAACATGGGGCGCACCGCAGCAATGACCCGAGACCCGTATGACCCGAAACCCGAATAACCCGAGACATTAACCTGAATGACCCGAGAATATTATAAATTAAAATTATCTTTTATTCAATAAAATTTATAATTTTACTTATTCTAAATCATCTTTTATTCAATACAATTTATATTATTGTTATAATTTTACCAATTATTGTTATGATTTTACCTATTATAAATTGGCTAAATAGCCACTCTGCCCATGTCCCTGAACTTTGCAAATTTAATCCAGAATGTCACTTGAACTTTAAATTGTGCCATTTTGCCCCCTGAATTTGTAAAATCAGGTCAATTCCCCACTTCACTTCACGAATTTCGTTAAGTCCCATAAAATTTGCTGACATGGCAAACTTATGCTGATGTGGCACTTCTACGTCAGCACTCATGTGGGCCCCACATGACCCTAAATGCTAGGGTGGGGCACGCATGAGAGCTGATGTGGAAATGCCACATTAACAAATTTTATGGTACTAAATGGAATCCGTTAGTCAACTATCAAATCAGAGGTAAATTGGCTTGATTTTACAAATTCATGGGGCAAAATGGCACAATTTAAAATTCAATGCTAACCCAATTGACCCGAAACCCGAGTGACCCGAAGTCAAAACCCGAACCTGCCCAACCCGAGACCCGGTAGACCCGAGACCCGAATGACCCGAAACCCGAATGACCCGAGACCCGAACAACCCAAGACCCGAATAACCCGAACTCAAATGACCCGAAACCCGAATGACCCGAAGAAACTGCATAACCCATTTGATCCGGACCCAGATGACCTGAATCCAAAACCCACCCAACCCGCCCGTTTGACACCTCTACTGTTGGTTGATTCCAGTGGCCTTCACAAAATTTCTAGCAAAAGAACCCCGTATCTCAATGGAAGCCCCGGCTGTACAATAAAAAGCATTTATTTTGTGTGATCATTGATTGAAGCTATAGTACTTTAACGATTTTGGAAATAAAATGCAAGGTTTGATCCATTTTTCCGCCATAGATAGTCATGCCTCTTCGTAACAATTGATGAACAAACAATTTTGAAAAAAAAGACTTTGATCTTTTCTTAGGCTATCAAAGTCGTAGCCTAAAAATCCGTCTTTTTCCACCTTTTGCTTATGTTTAGTTAATAGTAATGTGTTTGCTAGTAGTGGTAGTTCTTATAAAGGTAAAGCCATGTATAGTGATTAATATGACGTGTGTAGATATTATTGGTGTATAATAGGTGAAAGAGAAGTCTATATTTTCTTCATATAGTATATATCTATACTATATATAAAAGTACGAATAAGGGGAAACTTTATATTTTCCGATTTTACCCTTATTTTTAAAATATATTTTCAATTGTATCCTTTTTTAAAAAACATATTTCTAAATTGCCATTCCTATATAATATTTTATTTTAATTATTTCATTAATTTTTTAATCATAAATTATTCCATTATTAATTATTAGATTATATAACACGTATATTAAATTAAAAGAAAGTCAATTTGGCTTTGTGTTTCCAACGTCTTATTTAATTTTGCCTTTTGTCTTTGTTTCCATTTTTATATGAAGGTTATAAAAGTCTCAATTTCATAAGGAGTACCAAAATTTGATAGAAGGTTATCAAATCTCATAGAGTGATTATCGAAATTTCATAGAGATCAGATTATCAAAATTTCATAGTGTTGTTATCAAAATTTCAAAGCGAAGGTTATTAAAATTACATAATGTGATTATCAGAATTTCATAGTGGTCAACAAAATTTTATAAAGAGGTTATCAAAATTTCATAAAGAGGTTATCAAATTTTCAAAATGTGATTACAAAAATTTCATAGTGGTATTTCTGGGGAGGTTATCAAAATTTCATAGTATGGTTACCAAATTATGAGGTTTTTAAACTTTTATTATGGAGTAATCAAAATTTCAAGGAGGATAACAAAATTTCATACTTTAGTTTTCAAAATTTTATAAGAGGGTTATCAAAATTTCATAGGGAGAGTAACAAAATTTAATAATGAGGTTATCAAAAAATCATAGGGAGGTTATTAAAATTTGTAGTTTTCAAGATTTCATAAGAAAGTTATCAAAATTTTATAGGGAGTTTATATCAAAATTTTATAGGAAGATTTATAAAAATTTCATAGCGAGGTTATCACAATTTCATAGTGTGTTTATCAAAATTTCAGAGTGTGATTACTAACAATTTATATGGAGGTTTTTAAATTTTCATAACGTGGTTATCAATATATCATATGGAAGTTATCAGCATCTCATAGTGTTGGTTATCAAAATTTCATTGGGAAATTATCAAAATTTCATATTGAGGTTTTCAAAATTCCTTAGGGAGGTTAACAAAATTTCATAAGAAGGTTAA